>CM029273.1:36748679-36788679 GCA_016920895.1 Vaccinium myrtillus | reverse complement strand
TTTGCTTAAGATAAAACACTTCTTGTGGGAGGGTTGCCAAAAATTCTGGCCACCAGAAAAGTTTTCATAGAAGAAAATGCTGAAGATACACTATGAGATATCGGTGAATGAGAGGTGGAAATACTCGAAAACGTTCTATGAAGTTGCAATTGGGAGTGTCTTGTCTAGAATTGGATACCTTTTAGAATCAACCACAAAACATATATATCTGAATGATAAATGGCTTTGAATTTTCTTCAACTCCAAGAATGGTTTGGAATTTTCAACTCCACAGGTCATGGATGAGAACCCACTTCTATGTCTTATAGGCTAGGGGTAATTTTATGGTCAATATGCAAATCTAAAATGAATATGTTTCTTTCAGGCTCTCTTTCTTATACAATATTCACTATAGCTCTAGAAGAAAGACCTTGTACTGATTTCTTGGAGGCAGCTTTTAAACCAAACTTTCCTGTTAGAGATGAGAGCAGAGTTAGAAGTCAAGTGCATAATAGATGCATTCCCCTTTGGATAAGCTGAATTTATACTGTGATGCAGTCCTCTTATCTGCAGCCTCGAAATGGTTCATTTGCAATAAGGTCAGAGACTCATTTGGAGGGGTAGTAACGGCTACTAATTTTGGTCACATTAGGGTATCCTCAGCCCTTGCTGCAAAAGGCATGGACCACAAGAATTGCTTTTCTGATGACTTCTTATTTGCAAAAAAGACACAAATTGTTCCTCAATCCCATTATTTAGATGTCTCCCCCCTTTGAGTTGGATTTAAGTGGTGTAAGTGTAACAGACAAGCTGTACAGATGTGCCCACTGCCTAGTAGGCTTTGGTTGATTCCATTGCGAAAGGTCTTTTCTTATCTTTTCCAGAGGGTCTAAATAATCTTTGACTTGCTGTGGTGTTTCATGTGTTTCAGCTTCGCTAATCTTCCAGCAAATCCATTTGTACTAGTTTCTCTTATGTAGTGATTGTTTGTTCAATTAACTTTCTGGGTCAAAGGTTCGAGGTTTGAAGATAAGAATTTGTGATTTAAGTCGGTCATATTGCAGCTCTGTCTTTTGTCATATAAAAGCAGATTGTTCCTGTTCTACTATTTATAGTTCTAATACTTCTTGAATACTGTGCTATTTTGAAAAGTGTTTCATGTATTAACTGTAAAATTACTCGTTAGCAGCTCTTTTAATTATGTCTTGATGATTTTTACAGATAATTTCGCTCAGTCAGTGCTATAATTCTGATCAGTGAGGTTCGTGATAAGAAAGGGTTTTTCTTCTGGACTTAACATGGTATGGCGATTAGCTACTTCACTTAACTTCTATTCCATTCTCTCTCTGTTGGTTTGACTGGATGGACAGTGGACACTAATCCAAATTTCCTTAGAATTATGTTTTTGGAAACATGACCCCGGGTCCCCTATTGAGTGGAAAACAGGACTTAGTTTTGTTGGTTGGTTGGTTAAGATAAGCGACAAGGACACAGCTTTAGGTAGGTCTTGACCTGCTTAAGCTCAAATTATCCAAGGATACAGTTGTTTTAAACTTCTGGAGGATGATTGAGCCAAATAGTTTGCGCCTTTCATTGTGTCCACAGTAGCTTTGTGTGTCTCACCAGACGCTGTACAAACATATGTTTTGTGGTATTTCTTTTCAAAACAGCTTTTAGCTTTTGGAGGAGTTTATGTAATGTGGCAGTAAGGAGCTGATGACCTCCCACTAGTTCATCATTAGTTTTGGTTGGCTAAGATATTAGCTGCAATTCATTGGGTTTTCTATATTGTGATTATGTCCAGAGACTCGTATCTGAAATTTTTTTGTCGTGGCCATTGCAGGTCTACCATTCTAGTTTTGTTGATGACGAGGGAATTACTAAAGCGTGTGGTTGCCCTCTTCTTCCTCTAAAAAGCCATATAAAGGGTCCTGCTCCAGTTTCAGATCAAGGTTAGACTTGGATTGTTTCATTTTTCAAGGAGTTGATTATTTTATTCTGTTAACAAACCATGTGTAATTTCTATGCAGATAGAACTGATATTGTTGATGAGGCAATCACATTCTTCCGCGCTAATGTGTTCTTCAGAAACTTTGATATCAAAAGCTCAGCTGATAAGCTTCTTATCTACCTGACATTCTATATCAATGTGGCTTTGAAGAGACTTGAGGGGTGCAGAACTCTGGCTGAAGGGACCAAAGCAATCATTAACTTGGGGTTGGAAAATGTTCCTGTCCCCGGAGAATCGGGTTTTCCTTTTCCAGGCCTCTTTTCCCTTCCTCAATCTAACAGAGAAGCAGGTAAAGCTCCTTGGAAGTATTCTTTAAAATCAAATTGGTGATTACTTTTTTTTGCTTATGTAGCTTGAAGCTTTGGAAATTTCACTAACATGTTCGGCACTACTTTTGCCTACACTATTGGACCAAAGCCAACTAAAAAAATTTCTTAAAAAACTCAATTCTGTGGATTTTGCTTTGGATCAGTTTTTGAATTCTGAAAGGTTTTGACAAACACAGACCGGACATTTTGCTCACCCTTTTGCCTTTTCAATACATATCGATCCTTGTAGAATGAATTGGGTAGAACTTTCCCCCGTTAATTGCCCCTGGATAGTAAATTTCGATGGGATACGTATCATTATCTGTTCTCACAAGGTTTGTAATATTTGCTTCTTGAATGATGGTGTACGGCGGAACCTGTTAGTGCTGTGATGCCAACTCCATGTTAACTGTTTTACTTGTTCTGAACTTGAAGCTTCCATTTCTACCTTGATGACATGACAATTGATTGATTACAGAGCTATTCAGGAATTACTTGAAGCAAATAAGGGAGGAAACAAGTGGGAGGCTCTTGAGCGTTGCGTACAGACCCAACGGAACCCCGAACAAATGGTGGTTGGCATTTGCCAAGAGGAAATTCATGAACATCATTGTTCCCTGAGCAGCTTATTATAAGGCCATCCAGCGGAAATCACCATTTTCAAACCCGGTGTATTGCACAATTTTTGACATTGGTGCTTTTAGAAAATCTGCACTAAAACGATCGAATCGATTGCAATTTAGCAGGCTGTAGGCGTGCAGGTTTTTCTTTTACTTGGTTTTCACTCCTAGTTTGCCCTATTTTATGATTCCCTGATGAATCCTGTATTGTAGTTTGTAAACAACTGATATGATCAACCTATGTTTAGACGAATGATTCCTTATGTCTGGCACTGGCTAGTTATACTTAGGCCATAATGTTGTTACTTGATTTCACCTTTTTTTTTTTTTTTTTTTTTTTTTTTAGCCAAAAGAAAGAATCTCCATTCAACCCAAAAAATTAAAGCCCTAATACAATCTACCAAAAAAACCTTTAAAAAAACGAAAAAAAAAAGAAGCAAAAGAAACAAAGAAAATACCGAAAATACGAAAACATAGAAGTCGTCGGAGCCTTCGCTGGAGTTGTCACGCCGCCGCCGATGATGGAAGTTTGGATCTGGAATCCCCATATCCGGCTCCCCCTATGCCCAAAAATCAAGTTTCGGCCGCCGGGGGTTGTAGGAAACCAAATGGGCTAGGAGAGGAGAGGAGGGAGGATGAGGAGGAAGAAGATGGAAGAGGGCGGTGGGGGGGGGGGAGGGGTGTGGGCGGCCGCCAGGAGAAACCCTAGGGAGTGGCTTCTCCCACACTTCTCTCTCTCTCTCTCTCTCTCTCTCTCTCTCTCTCTCTCTCTCTCTCTCTCTCTCTCTCTCTCTCTCTCTCTGTGTGTGTGTGTGTGTGTGTGTGTGTGTGTGTGGATTTCACCTTGAAACATCCTTTCACCTTGAAACATCCTTTTTTTTGTTATAATTTTATTTTATTTTTTTTTTATTCGACAGTTGGTGGTGTCTTATAAATTTATTTTATTTTACTTTTCCTGTCCAGTTGGTGGTGTGTCTATCCACAAACTTTAATGGGATTTACAATAAATTATTTTCTTGGATCCTAAATAATCGAATTCCAGTCAATTGTTGTGGGAAACAAACTATAATCAAATTAACTAACCCGGGCCTACTATTGTTAGAATTGCTCCTTGAAAACTGTGGGTTGCTCCCTAATAATCGAATTCTAGTCAATTGTGTCGGAAACAAACTCACCAATCAACTGAACTAACCCGGGCCTACTATTGTTAGAATTGCTCCTTGAAAACTGTGGGTTGCTTGGTTATCAATTAAGGAATGTGCCATTTCAAAAAAAAATTAAGGAATGTGAAATCTTATTGAGCAGTATAAATCTCATCACCACAATGCTTCAAGCCTGCTACTGCTCTACCTCCAACAGTATACTCGAACTTCAAACCACCCCCAAATCAATTAAAAGCAGAGCCATTGCCATTATAACCACCTCCACTATTTTCTAAACCACCACACGAGCATTTCCACCATACATTAGTTAAAAATTTAAAATTTAAAAGAAAAGATAAATGATTTCACCGTTCATGTTACTCCCTCCGTCCCAAAAAGTTTTGCCAACTTTCCTTTTTTAGTTATCTCAAAATATAGGACCAATTTAAAATTTTCAACAAAGGAAAGTTTTTGTACGGAGGGAGTAGTATTTGGCACCTCATTCTTTGTCTTTACTCTTTTAAGATCTCTTTAAAAAAGAAAAAATGTATATGGTTACTCTTCTTTTTTGCGAACTGCACAAATCGGTGACCATACCCCTAAATCTTGCAACAAGAAAGTAGTAGTGGAGTTGGGGGATATTTGATTACAAAATTCAATGCATTAAAACTGAATATATTAAGTAATTATTGGTTTGACGAATATATATTTTTAACACTTGAAATTTTAAGTTACTCTTAAAATGTATACTTAAAAAGTTATAAAAATTAATTAATCTATTCCCTACTTTAATTTTGGCCGCATTTATAAGTAAACGTATCACCCCTTCTTTACCGCCACCACCCTCCACGACCATGCACCACGACCACTATTCCATCATTATAGCTACTTTTGCCGCCACCACCACCTGCAAGTGCCACCTCCAATGCCATTTCACCACCGCCGTCACCAGTACCTACGCGCAACACCTACTCAATTGTCAACGTCGCCGCCATCACCACCACCATTTCACCATTGCCACCACTACCACTACTCCAACGTCACTGCCACCACTACCGCCACCACTACCACCACACACTGCTCCAACGTCACAGCCACCACTACCACCACACACTGCTCCAACGTCGCCGCCACCATTACCACTCCCATTAAACGAAGGCTACCATCACAACCACCACTATAGCTATCATTGCCTCCACCACGCCATCGCCATCACCACCACCACAACTCTATCGTTGTCTCCACCACCACAACCGTTGTCACTACCACTAATACTTCTCATCCATCCCCCCCAAGTCTTTTGTGATTGCTAAAATCACCACCACCACTATAGTTTCAGCGACGTCAACATTACGAGAGCTGTCACTACTATCGTTACCACCACCACCACTCCCCACCATGGTCATCTTTCCAACACCACCATTATCTCTCCAATTCCACAACTATCTCTCCATCTCTCTATCATGTCCCACTATTATATTCACCCTACTTATTCAGTTGCATTACTTCACCATCACTCGCAATTATCATCACCTGCACCAACATACACCACCAAGCCATCTCTCCACCACCACCACCACTATCTCCATTTTCCCACCACACCACCCTATTACAACCACTACCACTCCACCTCTAGCATGATGTTACCGACTACCACCAAAACCACAATCTCTCCACCACCACATCACATGCACCTATTGCCTCTCTACCACTAGCACAATCACTACTCACACAAGATATTTATCAACGAAACTAAAAAATAACAATAAAAAGCTTTAGCCAAAAATTTAGTACTGTTGTTCATATTTTGCATCAGTTGTTCTAATTCAGTTCTTGATATTTTATTACATAATTTCCTAACTTAATAAGTTCAGCTTTCAGTACTTAATTTGACATCTTTTAACTTATAGTTTAAGTTTTATCAAACAACACATATAGTAGAGTAGAGGGCAAGATTATGTGTACTTGAACTTCAAAGTTCAAACCATATCCCAAATCAATTAGTGGTCTTGTCAACGACCACATGTCTTCTTCTTGTTTTTCTTTTTCTTTTTTAATTTCACCTTTGCCTTTTCACTGTATCTCTAGATTCTCTACTCATAATTAATTATAAAAACAAAAAACCAAAAAGAGGAAAGAGAAAAGAAAAGCTGAGTCAGTACCTGTCCTGACTCACCATTCCACCATTTTCAGCAACAAAAGGACTCCCCTCTCCTCTCTCTCCTGGTCTCTCTCTCTCTCTCTCGTTATTTTAGGATCAGAAATTGTAGCAAATTAAACCAAAAACTTTAATTTTAAAAATACTTTCCCCTTGGTGTATTTTTTCCCGGAGAAAATACAGATCTGAAAATGACAGCTTGAATCGAAACCCTAATCCAGATCCCCATTTTCATCTCTCTCTCCTCCATCTCCGTCGCATTCTCATCTCTTCGATCCCTCCTATATCTATCTATCTATCTGCAGAGAAGTGTTGGAGTTCTGAGCTGTTAAGGAAGGAGAGAGATGGAGCAACATTCGCATCAACACCGTCACAACGGCGTCGTTCTAGTCCCCGAGCCGTGCCCGCATTTGTCCGATTTCCGATCGCGCCACGGCGGCGCCAAACCCTTCAGGGCCTTACAGGACTGCCTCCGGGTCCGGCCACCGGGCCAGGCCGCGATCCGCCGCGACCCCGACGAACTCCCCCGATGCATCTGCTGCGGGCTGTCATCGCCGCCTGCCCCGCGCCTCTACGCCTGCGTCTCATGCGCCGCCGTCTCCTGCCTCGTCCACGCGCCGTCGCACGCGGCGGGGGACGGCGGGCACGAGATCGCGGTCGACGTCGATCGGGCCGAACTCTTCTGCTGCTTGTGCAAGGATCAGGTATACGATCGAGACTTCGATGCGGCGGTTGTGCTCGCGCAGACAGCCGCGTCGACTCTCGGCAGCGGCGGTGGAGGATCCAACCGGCCACCGCCGCCGGAGAATCTACGAAAGCGGCGGCGCGTGGATTACCGCCCATGGACGCCGGATCCGAGAGAGCGAGCTTTAGTAGTCAGTAATACGAGTCCATTGAATGGCGAGACGACGTCGTTACCTTGGGGATTGAGAGGGCTGAATAATCTTGGAAACACTTGTTTTATGAACTCTGTGTTGCAAGCGTTGCTTCATACTCCGCCGTTGAGGAACTATTTCTTGAGCGATAAGCATAATAGGTATTTTTGTCAGCAGCAGAAGAACAACAGTACTGCTAAGAAGAATGATAACAAGAATTCCAGGCTTTGCTTGGCATGTGACATGGATGCGATCTTTTCGGCTGTGTTTTTGGGAGAGCGGACGACTTATAGCCCAGCACAATTCCTATACAGGTTTATACTCCGAGCGTATTTGTTTTTTTGATTCGGGTCAACTTATGTGCACTTCTAATTTTGGTACCAATCTCACCTTTCCTCTAGCGGGTATGGACAGCCTCAAAGGAGAGTTTTTGAACTTAAGAACTCCTCCCCTAAGTCTCTCAGGCGACCATCAGCCCAACCCCTTGGGTTGAAAGTGTTAATTTATTGATTCCTATTGTTTTACTTTCTCTTGTAGTTTTTGGTATTGTAGGCCCAGTGTGATCGTAGTTACAACAGGTGTTTAGGATCATGTGCTATTGTAGGAATATATGAAATTAAATGGAGTAGAGGACAAAATTAAAATGTCTTTTGGGACCAACTTGGTTGCTGGTGGCCGGTTTCAACATTTGTTTTGCAGGACCCACTTCAAAAACTGTTTCTGATTCAGAATCAGAAACGTTCATCTTTGGGGACGAAAACACCTTTTAAATGTCATTGGAGAAAAGGGTTATTTTCTAACAAGTTCTCAGAAAACAAAGTTTGAAAACTTCTCAACGATACTTTTTTCAGAAAAGTAGTAGGAAAATGGTTATAAAAACAGCCAGCTAACAGGGTTTCTTTTGGGAACCAATCACTATGTTTTAGTGTCGTTTGTGCTATAAGCCTATAACTGGTGGGTTGGTTGAGAATTGGTACCTCTAGGGAATTGTATACCAGTAGTATTTTATTTGACTTTTTGTTGACCTACTTAATCATCTCGTGTGTGTTCAGCTTTTGCAAACTTGCATTTCAAGTTTTTGGGGAGTTGGGTCAATTTGTGTAGCTTTTGATTCTTGTAGTTTTGTACAGTTGGTGGCAGCATGCAGCCAACCTGGCTAGTTATGAGCAGCAGGATGCTCATGAATTTTTCATTTCCATGCTTGATGGGATTCATGAAAAGGTGGAGAAGGATAAAAGGAAACCCCAGAGTCAAGGTAAATCCATTCCAGCTGAATAAGTTTCGTGTTTGTGACATTGTGTTTTAGAGATATACCCAACTTCAATTGTCAGTTCAAATTTCCCAATAACTAAAGATTAGGGATTGAGAAACTTAAACTGGGAAGATGCTGGTCGGTAGGTCCTAGTTCGTACTTATATATGCCTGAATAATCTCTCTCTGTATTGCCCATTATTGGGTATTTAGTCTTTGAGGTGTCTTGCTAGTGATGTAGGCTGTTGTGAACACTTGGCCTGATGAACCTTCTATCTAGGAACTGTCTTACTCTGGGCCCAATTAATTTTGCATGCATATTGAATTGATACTGCTTGTGTAGAATGAGGGTTTTTTGTGTGTTATTAATATTTGTGTGTGTGTTTTTTTTTTCCGTAAAGACACGTTGTTGGCTTTGTAAAACACAATTTTAGCATTTAAATTCCTTAAGGTTGCTTGTGAAGAATAAAACAATAAGAAGCATTTAAAAGTAAGAAACATGACTTGCTTGTGCTTGTACCACACTTGGTATTTGTGGCAGTTCACAAAGTTTAACATTTTAGACATGATGCTTCCAGCTTGATTTGTGTGGTGGCAAATTTCAAATTCCTGTTTCTTACATTTTTGGCGGATCACTAAGTTAGCATTGGATGCATTGATTTGTGTGGTGGCAATTCTTGAGTTGTTATTTGGGCCTAGATAGAGTACAAACAGACTTCAAGTTGTCTCCTTCTTCTCAATATAGGATTCCATTCATATGATTGCCAAAAGTTAGTGCAAGTAGTAGCATTGCCGTAACCAAGAGTTGGGATCCCTTGGAGAGCTTCTGGATATACTAGACCTCTTTGTTTTTTGTATCATTTTCTTATTAAACACGACAGGACTCTTAAGGATTCGTAATCAAGCACAATGAGGTTTGCTGCTGCCTCTAAAAATAATCTGAACAATCACCTGATAGGCCCTACCTTCTCTGTTATTTTGCTCTGACTTCTGATCAAGCTGATCCAAGTATACTTTTAAAGGTTGAGAAGTAACTTCACTATTCAACTGCAGGGTGTGGGTTTAGGTCCCTTTTTGCAATTTAGGCGTTGGCAAGTGCTCTCAGATTTAGGGCTAACTGAACGTGCGAGATTGTCATCATCTGCTTCTCTCCAGTAAGTCTCCATGTTCCTCAGTCTGCTTCGTTTCGAGACAGGAATTTCTTTTTCCACATTAATTCTCACGTTGACTCCGCTTGTGCCATTTCTAGGGTCTCATCTTTTTAAATGGCTGATGCCAAGCCCATGGGGTGTTGAGGAGGTCAAAACCTGACTAAATCCTTTAGAACCTTCCAGATATCTTATTACCTTCTTGACGGAGTTCCAACCAACTTTCATTAAGGGACAAGACAGAATTCTTTCAGTGGCAAATCTCAACGAAAACTTGGTAACTGTGCTTCACCTGTATCCTCTCCTTAAATTGTCCTTCCATTATCTTTGATGTCAGTGGAAATATATGTTATTTAGGAAGTTAGGAGCAATCTGTGTCTTTCCCCTTCGTCTTGGGTAACTGATTAGTTAGCAAGTTAGGAGCTACGTTTTGGGTAACTGATTAGTTAGCAAGTTATGAGCTACGTTTTGTTGGGAACTGCGAGTGATCAAGTTACCTTGGATGTGACTGATTGGTTGAATCCTGTAGGATTGTTGAGAACTATCCTGGAACTATTTTCAAGTTCAGTCATGTAGATATTGATTGCTACTGTAAATGTCAGTTACTAAATTTTGATTCGTTTTTGCACCTGCTTCGTTTGCTGCATGCTTTCTCCTTGAATGTCCATAATCATCTCTATTTAACTTGTCTGCGATTCTCACTTCTCTATCAGCGGAGAAAAGGTCTGGGAAAAATCTTTTTTCATATACTAAAATTACAGGTGTCATCTTGAATGTGCTTTAAGTTTTACCATATTTCTGTTATGCAGGTAATGGAGATTGCTGTATCGCTCATAGGGTGTTCTGTGGCATATTGCGATCTGATGTTATGTGTGCTGCATGCGGTTTCACATCTACCACATACGATCCATGTGTGGACATCTCATTGGACTTGGAACCAAATCAGGTGGCATCTACAAAGAAGCCACCCACAAAATCTCCCACAAAATCTGTTCTTTCTTGCGGTGCTGGGTCAGATTCCATGTATTCAAGCCAAAGCTGTGGAATATCCACGCTAATGGGGTGTTTGGACCGTTTCACAAGACCGGAGAGATTGGGCTCTGACCAAAAGTTCTTCTGCCAACGATGTCAAGTGAAACAAGAGTCTCTCAAACAGATGTCCATAAGAAAGCTTCCTTTGGTTTCTTGCTTTCACATCAAAAGGTTTGAGCATTCTCCAGTCCGAAAAATGTCGAGGAAAGTCGACCGTTATTTACAGTTTCCATTTTCATTAGACATGGCGCCTTATCTCACTTCGTCTATACTGAGAGGTAGATTTGGAAACAGAATCTTCTCTTTCGATGGGGATGAGCCGGATGGTTCCAGCGAGTTGTCTTCTGAGTTTGAGTTGTTTGCTGTTATTACTCATACTGGAAAGCTAGAGGCCGGACATTATGTAACCTATTTGCGGTTGAGTAATCAATGGTACAAATGTGACGATGCTTGGATAACTCAAGTGAATGAGGACATTGTGAGGGCTGCACAAGGATATATGATTTTCTATGTGCAAAAGATGCTTTATTACAAAGCAAGTGAAAAACCAGTTGCCTTGTGATATGGATCTAACAGGCGAGGTAACCGTAGTTCGCAATATTATTCATGGGCAGTCATGGTTAATACATTTACCGAAGAAAATGACTGTTGCTACATGCCATGACAACCAATGTCATTGAGTTGCTCTTATCCTCAGTGGCTTACTCAAAGCAATCAGCTATATCTTCTGAGTACATTTTTGAAGAGATAATTTTGTACATCTCAGCGGAACGTAGTTCCATAAAGCGAGCCTGAATTTTTGAGGCATTGGCTTGCATTCAGAAGCTTAACAAAGTATGGATTCTTGAAAGAAAGAAAAAGAGGAAAAAGGAATAGAAAAGAATTATTTCAATTGATTCATTTTTCCCTCATGCAAATGTTGGTGGTACATTCTCTTCGTTCTCGTTAATCGGTTCGTTCTTTTTCTCATGGATCCTCTGGAGTTGCAATGCTTGGAGCTGAATGGCAAATCCATTTTTTCATCTGAGTTTGAGAATAATCTTGAACATGGACTGCCTTTCGGTTCCTTTCTTGTAGTTCGTCTACCTTTATCAATTTACATGCTGATTAGCTCATTTTCATTCTTTTTTTTTTGCTCAGAGCTCATTTTCATTCTTATTGCAGCTGTTGGTTGTCTATAATGCCCTGAGTTAAGCTTTGATTACTGTTGAACATAGTCGATACTCGTTCATTTTACCTGCAACAGAGCCTTTTTAGTAGAGGTCTTTTTAAGAACCTAAATTGTTCTTGCCTGGGTACTTTTCAATCTAATCGAATATGATCTTCATGTGTTGTTTTGCATGATGGTTATGTGTACTAGCATTGATTATTGTTGTCGACATTCAACATAACTAGAAACATTGAAACAGCGCTGTAGTGAAGAAAACTCAGGGCTCGGGTCAGTTTAAGCCGTAGAGTCTTCCTAAGGACACTAAATTACTTATTTCTTGTGTATTATCCAATCCAATCCATAACAGGTACTATTGTTTTTTTTCGGAATGAGGTGTGCATGATGGGCTTGTGTGCTATTATAAGATAAGTTTCTTCAAGAATAGCCGACTCTGAGCTTGTGAATCTGCATCTGAGGCTAATCATAGTTGGCTTTTGCCATTTGACCATTGTTCTGCTACAAGTTCTAGTCAGTTCATGTGGAAAAAATATTCTCTTGGTACATTTTGGGGGCTTCACTATTGTGATTGTTACCACTGACCCTTATAATCTTATTAGACAATATTCCGGATTTGCATTTTGGCAGAGAAGTAACGTGTGGAATTGTCTTGTTCAGTGTATGTTCATGACCCGATCAAAAAAGTGTATGTTAACAAGCTGTATTGGAGGAAGCACTAGTAACATTGAGAATTACATTGATGTAGCGGAATTGTCTCATTGATAACTGAAGAATTTGGCCAGTTTTTTGTTTATGCTGTATCCATTTGATTGACTGGATTAAACTCTGGGTTGGATTACTGCTGTGGGACTTACATATTTGGCGTTTGAATGCGTCCTGTGCGACTACAGACATGCCCGGACAGAGAGCCGTCTGATGCGTGTGGGTATCCTACTTTGCGTTTCTGGTTTAATGAGTACCTTTCCTTTCTGGTAAAGAACTTCGATAGCTGCTCTATTCGCTTAGCTACTGGACTCAGTCTGGGCCTCTTGGCAATGTAAAACCAAACACAGATGAGAAGAATTTGCTAAGAGAAAATGTGCAGGATTGAAATCTTATTGGGGGAGCCATTCGTGAGCCCAGATCCTTTGTGCCGAAAAACTCTTGTGCCTCTGTGCCGAGGGGTTTTCCGGTCGTTGGATCACCCAGAAATATTAAAACATAAAAACAAAAATCACAATCCAACGGCCCTAAATCCTTCGGCACAGGGGTTTTGGGCACAGAAGATCTGGGATGGCCATTCAAAGGGAAACAGCTCACCAGCTGGTTTAGTTTCGTGACGTGAAGTTAGACAGTTGTTTTTTACTCCTACTTATTATCTTCCGTACCTTTTGTATGGACACGGAGGGCCTGCTGTGTCCACCATACGGATACGGGCCATGTCTCCCTCGAAAAACATGAAAGGTCTTGTAAGAAAATTAAGTTGATCAAACATCTGCAACTTAGGTAGGTAAATCATGTTTTTACACAATAAATAAACTTTCAAATAGGATGCAACAAATACATAGCAGACTATGATGGTTGGTTTACTATGCTAAAGATGTCTCATCGACTTGATTCTTCGTAGTGTTGTTAAACACATTGAGCTCTACTGAAATTCCTAAATCGATGCGATGAATAATAATAAGAAGAAGAAACTTCTTCAAACTAAACGATAAAAGAACAAGGCACAAGATTTACGTGGAAAAACCCCAAAAAGGATAAAAAAAACCACGGGAAGGAATCATGCACTAAATGAATGTGTGATTACAAGTAGACTTACTCGATGACCGTGTATCCTCACCACGAATCCTAAGCCCTACTCGCCGAATCCACGTACATCACACCCTTGCATGATCGCCACATCTTGAATCCTCAAGCCTTCCAACTATTTTGCCCTTCGAACTTCACGAAAGGACTTTGATAGAGAAACGTTGAATCGAATATGAACGATGAAACCCTTTGAAGATGATCTTGATCGCACGGCAATGAAAAGCCTTCACAAATCTTCAAAGTTCATGAACCCTAGCACTCGTGGCTGGTATTTTGATGAGAGAGGCACAAAGGGTCGAAATATGGCTGTTGTGGTGATTGGAAAAGACCTAATCGCTGAGATTTTATAGTTGCTGAATCGGGCATTTTTGCCGGCTATTTTGCTCGAGCAAAAGATCCAGCAAAAACAAACATAATGTTTTGCTAATAAAAAGGCCTTGAAATGCTCGAGCAAAACGTGCAACATCTAACTTTTTCCTTGTGCATTTTTGCCGACTGTTTTGCTCGAGCAAAACGTCTAGCAAATTCAAACAGAATGTTTTGCTAGTAGATATCCTTGAAATGCTCGAGCAAAAACATGTAGCATCCAACTTGTCTTCAAAAAGAGCAATCCGTCTTGACTAAAAAACTACCGCACTCAAAATAAAAATACATATTGATATGATTCCTTTTCCACACCTAAAACAGACACTCTAAAATTAAATACCAAAGATTACAGTGCCATAAAGTTCGACGAAAAAATTTGAGAAATGGCCAAACTTGCCAAACCAAAGGAAGCTCGGCCTATGGGGCTTACATCTACAGAGTGAACGGTTCTTATCATGTTTTTTGAGCTCGGGATATGGCCCGTTGGGTTATTTTTGCAATCCTCCTGGGGTTTGCATTTTGGTTGGTTTTGTTGTTTGGTTCTAGTGGTTCCCTCCTCGTGTTTGTTTCTTGTACTTTTTTTTTTTTTGATAATCAAAAAATTTCATTAATCTTAAAAACAAAGATCAATAGGAACAAGGATACAAGATCAAAACCTAACAAAGTCAACGAGAAACATTCTTATCAAATTTTTGAGCTCGGGATATGGCCCGTTGGAAAAACACCCAATTTGCCTTAATGCAAGCCCTGAGAACCTGACAGCCACCCAAACAAAGCACAGCCAGTTTGCATTTTGGTTGAAGTTTTGTTGTTTGGTTCTAGTGGTTCCCTCCTCGTGTTTGTTTCTTGTACTTTCATACTATTATCAACGTAGTTCTTTCTCTTTCTTTCTAAAAAAAAAAAAAGATAGAAAAGCAAATTGGCAGAATCATGGATAATTGCACACAGCAAGAAAAACAATGTTTCATCCTTCTCAAAATGTTTGCTAAAAAAAATCTCTTTCTTCTTAAAAAAAAAAAAGATAGAAAAGCAAATTGGCAAAAGCAAAAAACAATGTTTCATCTCTTCTCTTAAAATAATGTCATTCTTTGAAGAAAAAGTCATTTGTTTTTTAAATTTGGTAGATATCATGGACTTTTTAATTTACGGAAAAACTTCGAAATTTTTACCCAAACAATGTATTATTCTTTGTCATTGTTTTGCAGATCGGACAAACATTTCGTGACGGAAGTAGCAACATGGCGGAGATGGAGCAATATCATACCTGGACTAAATGCCACTCACCAACTCCGAGTTTGTGTTTCCATTTTAGGTCCAAAACAAAATCATTTTGTTCCCCTCACAGCCCCCAACAAATAACACACGTCTCCAATTTGCGTACCCAAAAAAAAGGGGGGCCACGTGTCCACTGTTCTGTCTCTCATATAAGTCAACATTGGTGGGTGGAGATGAACCAGTTGTTTATGCTGATTTGGTTGGTTTTTAATCCAATTTTGAAGAGTTTTGATATTCGCCAATTACTTCTATAAAATCTTCAGGATTAATATCTAGGACTTTTCTTAGGCTCCATTCACTTGTTAAGAAACTAGTGTCGGGAAATTCTTCCTGAAAAATTTATAGTAAAGTGAAGCAAAGAAAGATGAAACGTACTTTCTGTATGCCTTAATTTGATAATAAAAATATTTAGAAAAAGTTGGAAAGTAGTAGTTTGATTAGGCTGCATGTAGATGAAAGATTCTTGCAAAATTTTGAGATGCGAGTCTCACAGTTTTCCTATGAACTGAACATGTTAAAAATACCAGAAGGTTAAAAACATTACGGGGTCCTATTGTTTTAGTTTGCCTTTAGCCATTTGTACTTATGAAAACTATATAAAGATTATTGTAATGAAATAAAATAGCCATGTCCTTTAGAAAAAACACACATGTGAGTAATACCTATATATTTACAATGATTATTTGCAAATGTATGTCACCTATCACCTATAAATGCACAACAAATTAAATCAACCTAATGTTTCTTATTGTCAAAGAAGATGACTAATCAATAAGTCAAACTTAATGCAGAGTATTCAATTTTGACCATAGTCTATAGGTACTTTTTTCCGGCCAAGGGGTCCCTGTAATGCACAAAATGCACTACACGGTGCAGTGCGCACCATCCGACCATCCATTTCGACAATGGACGGCTTGGATTTAATCCAAACAATCAACGGTCGGATTCAATTCACTGCTCGGATTAAATCCGAGCCGTCCATTGTCGAAATGGACGGTCGGATGGTGCACTATACGGTGCAGTGCATTTTGTGCACTGCACCATCCCCCATCCCTTTTTTCCTTGGTTCACTGTATTAAAGGATCCCCTTGAATAATCTCTGCCACATCATTTTGTTTTACTTGTATTTTTCGATCTTTGTGATTTAAGTGTTGGTTCTCTTCTTAATTTTTACTCTTGAAAACAGGCTGTGTTCGTTTTGGGGTTTTAGTTTAGTTTTAGTTTTGATGACATCATCATTACCCTCATTTCTCTTTCTATCTCTCTCCACTCATTACACCTTCTTACATCATCAAAACTAAACTAAACTACCAAACGAACACAGCTTAATGTCAACTTTCACAAATTATCATGTACGTAGTCTGTACAAGAGCATCTTCAATATATCTTTATATCTTTATTTTAGAGACTGGATGTGACATATTGACGAGGGATTTTATAATTTATCCCCTATTTTCCTTAACCTTTTGTACTTTATGAGAGAATTTTGAAGGGACCATCGTTCTTTTTATAGATTTAGTCTCCAAATTTACCTTTGGGTTTCTAAATATAGAGACTCATACTTCTATTTTGGTCTCCAAATTTTTAAAAAGGACGATGAATCCCTTCAAAAATCCCTTCAAAAAGTACAAAAAGTTAAAGAAAAGATAAGAGGAATTGCAAAAATTTTCCTCAATATGTCACGTCCAATCTCTAAAAGAGAGATATAGAGATGCATTAAAGATGCTCTAATGGTGTTTGTTAGAGTACAATAAGTTCCGTTGGAGAGCGATAAGTTCAATGCTCGTAGAGTAAAGTTGAACACGAATCTGGACCACACAACCTTAACCCCATGGGCATTGAATAATTTCTCGTTGCAGAGCAAACACGGAGGGTTGTTAAGTCACGTGGCTTTGAATTGAAAAAGTTACAATTAACGGGAGAAATTTGTGACAAGGATCAAATTCTAGGGGTTTTCTTTGTAATCGTCGCTACATATTATCCATTTCTACGCGATCAGAACCACCCCAGAATCGAGCAGGTACCCTTTCTCTCTCTCTCTCTCTCTCTCTCTCTCTCCGTCGTCGTCTGTTTTATTTTTGCTGTTTTTTTATGCTGAATTTAGATGCTTGAAGATGATATGTTTGTGGCCAAGTAAATAATCACTTGTTGAAAGAGTAATTGAATTTCCGCTCCACACACCAGGACTGCAACGAATTCAACGCAAATGCAGTTGCTTTCTAGGGTTCTACCCAGGGCTGGCCCTGTTGATAGTCAGGGCTGAACTAAATGAAGGGAAATAGAGAATCTTGACCATTTCTGTATGCTTTAGTTAATTTTTTTTTAATAATTTAGCGGGTCTTGGTGGTTAGTTTACGCGCACCTTGACTAATTACTGGGGAACCCAATCCCTCCATTCCCTAGTGGATATCCCAATTAAACTAGGGGCGAAGCCCTGCGTGGACTGGCCCATGAGTGTTGTTGAAGCACGTGAGAGGTTTTGAACCTGAATTAACCTGGTGATGGTTATTCAAAGTGATATGTTTCTTCTTTCTGCCAACAATTACAACCATGTAGATGCAATTTCCCATAAACTAAGAATGAAGTAGTTTGGGAGCCTACACATCTTTTCTTTTGACGTAGGCTAACCGAATTTAAAAGCATACACATCCACCTCTGGGAGAGGCTTGAGACACCACTCAAAGCTACCAACTGGTGGTATGAACCTATGTTCCAACACGTGTGGCTCCTACTCTTAAGGAGAGTTAACATGGACCATTCTTTGATAGGTAGGCTTAAACGTAGTTGTCGTCATGCACTCCTCTCAATGCTCTAATACCCTCATTGGATATTGAAGGTAGGTAGCCAATTCAAAAAAAAAAAAAAAAAAAATCTTGAGTTAATGCTTAACTCAAGGTAGGGAGAATTGGCAAGGTTTGTGAGACTGACCCCTAAATGCTGGGATTTGATATGAAGAACCTATATGGATTTGTGTAAGAGTTTGCAGATATGATAGAGTCTTCTCTGCGTCTGTTTCTCAGAGGAACAGATTAGTGGGACCTGCTGAAGCTGGTGTCTTTCTGGTGGAAATGCAATAAACAAATAATGGAATCAAGGGTCTCAAACCTTATACAATAGTTGGAGTCAAAAGAAGAGGAAGAAAGCATCACCTGCTTACTCTTTCTTCACCTCCTGCTTTATGAATTCTGAATCTAAAAGTCTGGTAAATATTATCGTATTCTTTGAAGGTTCGATCAGTCAAAACAACAAACTTGTAGACTTGTATTGAATTCTTTGATCCGGTTTTGTTATTCCTACTCTGGAGTGGAGTGGGGTATATGTGAACATTTTGTTTTGTTACGACCTCAACTGACAAATTTGGGCTGGAGTTATTTATAAATTTATAAACTGTTGATATGGTGCTCTTTGTAAGTGACCCACATTAATGATCTGAGTTATAAACCTAATAATTTCTTTACCACTGATTCATCATTGTTTGTCTACGCTGTGTTCCGTGAAGGTGTTAAAATGTATATCTTTATGCACTCAATCTCATTTTACTCCCATTTTGCCTTCGTTTCTGTTCAAAGAAGAGTGGGGTGGGATGGGCTGTTGCTTGGGAGAAGTACATCATGATGTAATTTCTTGTTTCTCAGATGTAATTTCTTGTTTCTCAGAAAGCATGATGGGTGTTAAGGATTGGGTTTTGTCGCAATTGGTGTCCAAGTCAGTGGTCTCAACAAGCCAATTGTCAGCTGGTGATAGGTTTTCTAATAATGAATCTCCGAATGAAGAGTTTAGCAACCGAGGTAACACCTTGACTCCTTTTATTTTACTTGATTTCTAAACACCACATCCTTATGTTCAAGAAATTCACCTATTACGGATATGACTTTTAATGTTTAGTAGTCTAAAAACTAGTATTTCTCTGCGTTTGTATATGTGCTAGTAAAATATTTGTTTCTAAAAGATCCTCTCTACTTTTGCTCTCTTTATGAATTTATCTTATCTTAAGAAAACAAATGAAAAGAAAAAAGAGTTGTTTGTAAATTGCAGATAAGTACTCCATTAGAGTATGTAAGTGCTTAGTGTCAATAGTATGTAGTGCGTTCCTGAGTATGCATTTCATATGAATGGAACTCAACTAATTTTTTAGGCCTAATTTCTATATTGTCTTAGTTAGTACCCATGAACCACAGAACCAATGTTATTAGCAAAATTCCAATGTAGAAAATCTGAAATGCGACATTTTGTGGTCTGTTCATTTCAAGCTGGAACACCCACCATTATGGTTCATGATTTAGAAAATGTCACTGCCACATTGTTCTGAATAGGTTTACCATCTTACTATGTAAAAACTCCATTAGTAAATCATTTTCCTAGTTAAATATTATTCCTCTAGTACTGAGATTGCTAAAGGTGGCCTTAAGGCTTCAAAAATTGAAGTCATGTACCCCTGCCCAGTGCAGAAGTCCATTTTCACTATTCTAATTTTATTTTTATATATTTTTGAAGTTTTCCATTTTGGATAATTTTGGATACTTCACCTACAAGAACTAATTGAGATCTTTTGATTGGTGAAAATAATCTTGATTTTTTCTGCTCTACTGTACATTATTTATTGATTCTTTTTTGGGAACAACTGCCTAAAAGGACAATAAAAGCGGGACAGAATAAGTGTTATGGTGTGGGTTGAATATTTCTCATTTTCCATATTGATTTAGTTTGTCCTTTTATCCTGCCCTTCTTATTTACAAGTTTAACTTACTGAAACAATTGGTTTGGGTGCCAGTGGCTGCTGATGCATCTCGATTGCCCATTAGTAACCAAGAAAGTCGGAACGATTACCCCCTGGAGCAAGTCGTGGGGGAAAATTCTTTTGAATCTCATTGTAGAATTGATGAGAAGTTGTTGGATCCTTTGGCAAAAATTGAGCGTCTCCAAATTATTTTTTTGCGAATTGTTCGACGTCTTAGGCAATCACTAGACAACCTTGTGGTGGCAAAGGTCTTATATCGAATACACCTTGCTTCTTTGATACGAGCGGGAGAATCAGATCTGAAAAGAACGAATCTCAGAAGCGATAGAGCCAGAAAAATAGCAGCAGAACAAGAGGCATCTGGACTACCTGAGTTAGATTTCTCATTCAGAGTGCTTGTCTTGGGGAAAACAGGTGTTGGCAAAAGTGCAACCATAAATTCCATATTTAATCAATCCAAAGCCATAACCGATGCATTTCAACCTGCCACCGATCGTATCGAAGAGATTGGGGGAATGGTCAATGGTATCAAAATATCATTCATTGATACGCCAGGTCTGGTGCCTTCTTCTACAAGTAGTTTCAGAAGAAATAGGAAGATTTTGTGCTCTGTAAAGAGGTTCATTAAAAAGTCGCCACCTGATATTGTTTTATATTTTGAACGGCTTGACCTGATAAATGTGGGTTGTGGTGATTTTGCCCTTATGAAGCTAATTACCGAAGTCTTTGGTTCTGGAATTTGGTTCAACACCATTCTTGTCATGACACATTCTTTTTCAGCTCTTCCCGATGGGCCAAATGGGTATCCCCTCAGCTATGAATCTTATGTGACCCAATGCACAGATTTGATGCAGCACTATATTCACCAAGCAGTTTCAGATTCAAAACTTGAAAACCCTGTACTTTTCGTGGAGAATCATCCTCATTGTAAAACAGATGTTACAGGGGAGAAAATTCTTCCAAATGGACAGGTTTGGAAATCTCAGTTCTTGTTGCTATGCCTATGCACTAAAGTTTTGGGTGATGTTAATACTATCTTGAAATTAAGAGACAGTATTGAACTGGGGCCCTCTAACACTACACGGCTGCCTTCTCTACCCCATCTCCTCTCATCTTTCCTACGCCACCGCACTGTTGTGGGTCCAAGTGGAGAGGACACTGATGCCGATGTCATGTTATGTTCAGACATTGAGGAAGACGAATATGACCAATTACCTCCTATTCGAATTCTGACAAAATCCGAGTTTGAGAAATTGAGTAAGCTGCAGAAAAAGGAATATCTTGATGAGTTGGATTACCGGGAGACCCTTTACATGAAAAAACAGTTGAAAGAAGAGTCTCGTCGGCAGAGAGAGAGCAAATTTCATAAAGATGGGAGTTTGGGTGCTGATGGTAGTTCTGACAATCAAGAGCCTGCAGAGGCTGTTCAGATGCCAGATATGGCGGTACCACCAAGTTTTGACTCAGATTGCCCACTACATAGATATCGTTGCCTTTTGACAGGTGACCAGTGGCTTGCGAGACCTGTTCTTGATCCGCACGGGTGGGACCATGACGTGGGGTTTGACGGAATAAACCTAGAAATAGTGACAGAACTAAAGCACAATATGGTTGCCTCTGTCACAGGGCAATTGAGCAAGGACAAGCAAGATTTCAGTATCCAGTCAGAATGTACCGCAGTTTATGTGGACCCTAGGGGACCCGCTTATAGTGTCGGTCTTGACATTCAATCTTCCGCTAAAAATCTGATCTATATGGTTCGAAGCAATGCAAAGGTGAGGCATTTTAAGCGTAATGTTACTGAATGCGGGGTTTCTGTGACATCTTTTGGGGGAAAGAATTATATTGGTGCCAAAATAGAAGACAGTGTTTCAGTTGGGAAGAGGCTGAAGTTTTCGATGAGTGCTGGTTCCATGGGGATTTTTCGACAAGCGGCTTATGGGGGGAGTTTGGAAGCTACTTTGAGGGGTAGGGACTACCCTGTGAAAAATGAAAGTTCGAGTGTGATGTTGACAGTCCTCTCATTCAAAAAAGATACAGTACTAGGTGGAAGTTTTCAGACCGACTTCAGATTAAGTAGAGGAACTGGAATGTCAGTTAGTGGTAATTTGAACAGCCGGAAAATGGGTCAGGTTTGTGTAAAGACAAGTAGCTCTGATCATGTTGAAATAGCTCTTATTGCAGTTGTCTCGATTTGCAGAGCCTTGTTAAGGAGAAGAGTTAATCACAGGGAAACATTGGAGACGGGATAGATTAGTGTTGTCCTTGCCTGCTAGTTTCCTGTTCAGTTGTATGGAGAAGCTCCATTGCGGTGCTTTTTTGTCTGCGCCTTTATAGGTGTAATTTCTCCGCTGCCCAAGTCAAGAGGATACGGGTAACTTATCAGAAAGAGAAACTGGGTACTCGGGTGTTCCAAAGATTCAATAGATGCTTTTTTCGTATCATATATACCGAGCTGATAATTGTATACTACGTCGTGGGAGGAATATCTGTTGTGATTCCTGTAGTAGTTAGAGATGAAAGGTGAATTTTCTTCTCCACGCGGGGAAAATGCTGTCAGAACTTCATTTTTGTGCAATGGATCATTGTATCGATTCCTTTTTGGGTATGTTTCGACTTTGATTTTGTGCTTTGGCAAAGGCATGAAATTTGTTGAACTTCCGTGACTAGAATTTTGTTAGAAGGCTGTCGTCTGTTTGGAAGAATTTGTACATTGAAAATCTTGAAGTCATTGTGCTAGAAGTGGCACACAATTTTGCAGAAACGCTTACACGCTTACACTGTGTGTGAGTGTCTATGTAAGCGTCGGTGAAAATTTGTCTTCAAAGTTCTGCTTAAATACATTCACTTCAACTACTCCGTACATCCTTTAAGGAAGCATAAATTTTGGGAAATGATTTTCACACCCCCCATTTTACAATCCACACTCCCTTTTTGTCTTTATCCTACATGAAAAACAATGTTGTTTTATACCTTTACATCCAAGGGTAATATTGTAAATTCATGAAGATAAAGACAAAAAAGGAGTGTGGATTGTAAAATGGGGTGTGAAAATCATTTCCCTAAATTTTCCACCATTATTACTTTTAAAACGTACAAACACACCTCACTGCATGTCGATTTTTTTTTTGTTGAAAGGCCATTTATGGGGAGGAAAATGTCCTCCTTTGGCAAAAAAACCAAAAAGTGGTTTTTTAAAACAATTTTTTTGTTTTTTTTTTTTTTTTGAATAAAATCAAAAAAATTAAAAACCACTTTTGGTTTTTGCCAAAGGAGAAAAATTTTATCTCTTTTGGGAAAAAAACTGGTTTTTTGTCCTTATTCAATTTTTTTTTTTTTTGCAATGTTTTTATTTTCGCTTTATTCAAAAAAAATATTAGTTTTGACTATAATTATAGTTTTTGGCTTTATTTTTGGATTCTTTATTGACTAAAACTAAAATAAAAAATCACAAAAGGGTTTTTTAAAAACCACTTTTGACCAAAAAATCCGTTTTCGAGGTGCCAAAAAAAAAACGGTTTTTTTTGCCAAATTTTTTTTTTTGAATAAAGACTAACCAAAAAATTTACTTCTGCAAATTTTTTTTGAATAAAAATAGCACATTATTGTTAATTTTGTTTGTATTCAAAACTTTTTAAAACGTACGCACATACCTCATTGCAGGTTGAACTAACAATGCAAAAAAATCTTGTGGAATGGAACCAATCAATTTTATGGAAGGAGAAGAACTGTTTCAAAAGTTTTCTTTAATCTATTCTACCAATCGCAAAACATAAAAAAAACAAGCATGTTCGATATGTTGTGAAAATTATTTTCTCTACCCAAAATCAAAAGAAACATCAACACGAAAAACTTATTTAACAACTTACAATTTGAGAATTGATTTCGAAAATCTTCTTAATTTTTTTATTTGGTAGTAATTGTTCTTCTTAAAAAACTTGCATTGGATTACATTATATAAATATCTTTTTAAGCTGTCTTCCCAATATTTTGTAAAAATTGTTTACATGTTCCGGAAAATGGAATAACGAAGCATCAAAAACACTAAAACGATAAAACATTATCCAAATCCATGTTAGGAAAAATGAAAAATAAGAATAGAATAAATTCTTCCCATGTTGGCATTTGAGCTTCCCAAGGAAATGAGATAATGCTACCAAAAACCAGAAAAAGAAAAAGAAATGAGATAAAACTGGTCACCACAAAACCAGAAAAAGAAAAAGAAATGAGATAAAACTGGTCATCCACATCAACAGCCAATGGATAAATCTAAATGTAAAATGTTTTTTAAAGTGCGAAGCAGTTCTTTTCGATCGGGAGAGAGCGAATGACTACAGGCCCCCCTGATCCCACCACACCAGCCAATGGAAACCTGCCACGAAGCAGTTCTTTTTTCGGGACCAATGATTTCGGATCACTTAAGGTTTTGTTTGGCCGGTAGTTTTACAGCATTGTGTAATTTTTCGTCTTTAATCAAATTTTTAATATTTTTATAATTTTGAAAAAATAAATACTCCTAAATAAATTGATAAAAATATCATAAAAGACGAAAAACACGAACACCAAAGTGAAAACACCAAAGTGAAAACTTTGGAAGATAAATTTCTAGAAACCAAACAAAGCCTAATAATTTCTCCAATTTACGCCATGACACGACAAAAATGTAAAGCTACGCCTCCTTGGATGTTACCGGCTAACCTGCGCGCCTAATCCCTTCTCACAGTTTCTTAAATTGTGGATCAATGATGAGAAACTGCCAAGGCCCTCTCTCTCCTCCAACAAATGATTTGATTTGAAGGTAAACTTTCTCTCTCTACACTCCTCTGCCTAATTTCCCAATTCGTTCCTTCGCGTGGTTGTAAAATTATGTATCTATATTTTTTGAACGGAAATTATGTATCTATATGTTAATATATATCGATTTGTATGTGTAGAAGTGATCGATTATTCAGAAAATGACTCTAGGTGGGGCATATTTAGGATTAAATTGCTTTCTCACTCGCTCTGATCACTGATGTGATGCCTGTAATTTGATATAAGGCTGTAAACGTAGCTTCTGCAACTGTATTTGGTTGTCTTTATTCATCATGGTTGTACTTCATATGCTATTTCATTGGTTATGTGAAGATCGGGATGTTTCTGGAACTGGACGTGGTTCCAGATCAAAATGTAATGCCTATACCCCATAGTTTAGGCCTTTTAAATTTTGGACATTCTGCATCAAAGTGTTTTAAATAGTAATGGTGGCTGTTTTTCACAATAGATATCACGTTTCGTTATTGCCGGTGTAATGGAATTGCTCTTATATTTGAAGTAACAAGTTGTGAATGAATTGATAATTTGATATACAACATTTATTAGAGTGATTGAAAAGAGAATAACTTGTGGCATACAAATTATAAGGAAAATTTAAAATTGAAAATAAAAAAAGAAAGAGAATTCAGTGGGGTCCCGTGCCCCCACTTGTCCTATGTTCCCTCCGCCACTGCCGGTAGGCGGTTGGTATTCTGTAGATTACACTCTGCGTTGCAGGTGGGATGGTATTCCCTTGGACTGGAAAACTTAATGTTTGGGTGCCCGAACTTGTAATCATCCAAGCAAGTAGAGTGGTAGGCACCATGTCCTCCCATGCATTTGACAGGGGTTCAAACCTCACTACCTACAACTAAAACTGCTGTGACTTTCCCCGAGCATTGTATCATCCAATGATCAAATGATATTGATTCACTTCCATTTAGCTAGGTTTAGATATGAGCTAAGAGGGAGTAAGTGTATTTACTTAGTGTTGGGGAAATGTAAGGGTTGAGGGGAAAAAATCCAATGTAAGCTCGAAGAGTGATGTTCAGAATTTTGTGGTTTTCTTTTTGCTGATTTTTAAATTGGTTTTCTTTGCACATGCAGCATTTATATCACTCTGGCCAGTTGATTATCAATCATGTGGAAGGACAAGGGAATGGGGCTTATGTTGCTTCACCTCCAACTTGTATCTTTTGTTTTCTTGAGATTTGTCTACAGCGGGAGTGCTGGAGTGACAAGTCGTTTTGTTCGTTCAGAGTGGCCGTCTACTGACATTCCTCTTGATAATGAAGCATTTGCAGTTCCTAAAGGTTATAATGCGCCACAGCAAGTAAGCCTTCATATTACCAAATTGGTGGAGTTATTGAAGACCTTATTATAAGAGCCATGCTGGAAATGATGTTTTTTATTTGACTGTGCACACCATGTGGAATAATTTGATTTCGAAAACCAAAGGAGGATCATTCGTTCATATTATTCTCAATCCTTTTTTTTTTTTTTTACATTACCTGGTCACGAGATTAGCAACATATGCAGTAAAGCTTCATACAGGATAACTTTTCTCCCCCTTGTTTCGATGATAAGTAACTCTTTTTGTGTTGTTCTAGTGCTTTACCTAGGGCGGGTGGTGGTAGTAGGTTGACAGCTGACATAAAACTTCTCGTCACACATTATATTTTGGATAGAATTTGTGTAGCACCCTCAGATTTGTGGGAGTAAGGCTTCTTCAGTTGAGTTGTTTTTGTAAGTAACATTCAAGTGGAACCTTTTGTATTCTTTCAAATATGCCTTTTAGGTCCCCGTAAGATATGAACTGTTTTCTTCAGAAAAAATGTTCAATTAAGACATGATGATCTTTCCCCAGGCAGAAGGGTTATTATTGATTAACTGAAAGGAGCTTCAACAAAAGCCATTAACTGAAAGGAAACATTATACACATGAAAAGGGAGATTGGGTGCAAGTTGAGTTGTGGCTATACTTATACACCTTATTCTCGAGCCATGTTTTTGTAGCTTAAGCTTACCATTCAGAAAAATGCAGGGTTAGAGAATGCTCTGAGAGCTTAGACAGTTGTGCACTGGCAGAGCTGCAAGATGTTCTCTTGACACAGCTTTTGCTATGTGTTGTCAGCAATAGACTGCCTTAAATATAATAGCACAAGTTTTTCTTGTTGGCTCCAGTTCCAATTCAGATAACCAATATAATTCTATTATTCATAACTACTTAAAATATTCTGTTGTAGGTACACATCACGCAAGGTGACTACGATGGAAAGGCAGTTTTAATCACATGGGTGACAGCTGAAGCACCAGGGTCCAACACACTACATTATGGAAAATCAGATAGCAACTATGAATTTACTGCAGAGGGGACAGTGACAAACTACACTTTCTACAACTATCAGTCTGGTTTTATTCATCACAGTCTTGTTGATGGCCTTGAGGTGATTGCATATTGAGCCAGTAACTGATAACTAAAAAGGAAAAAACAAAACATATCTGTTCAATATTATTTGCAATTTCTAGATTCACGTTGCAAAGAAGAACAAAAGATGATAAAGATAAATAGCTTGTGTGCGGTATACAAAGACTGCCACATGCTTTTAATTTTCATTGAAGAGACCTCCGCACTAGTCATATGCTGAATATTCCAGTTCTATTGTTTGGCTTGAGTATAGATCAAAATTAATTTGCTTTGCTGGAGCATACAACTGTAAACGCTTTTTGTGTTATTTCAAACTCCTGTGTATTCCAATGATGAGCTCAGCTCATTTTAACTGACATAAGAACGTTTCAATAAGCAATTACGGAAGCTGTTCTCATAAAGGAAGTTATAGGTTCTGGATGGCAGGGTTGGAAAATAAGTGTTTTGAAGTTTATAGCATCCTCAAGGGAAGTATCAAAAACCCATTTGGATGATGGTCGTATAGGAGAAATATTAGTTTGTTTATGTGGTGCATGTGAAGTTAATACCAAGTTGATCTTCTTCCATTTACAATATCGTATTGTGGCACAATGGATTTTCTTGATTCCGGTTTCCTTATCTATCCAATCAACTGAATGTATTCTTGCTTTTCAGTATGACACCAAGTACTTTTACAAGATTGGAGATGGTGAATCTGCTCGAGAGTTCTGGTTTCAAACACCCCCAGAGATTGGTCCGAATGCTGCTTACAAATTTGGCATTATTGGTCAGTAGTTTCTTTTTTTTTCTTCTGCTTTTTTAAGAATAAAAAATGCAACAATAAATTGTTATGCTTGAGGACTTGGAGTTCAAGCATGAAGCTTTTCAATCTGATAACTGTACATGAATGTGTAGGTGATTTGGGTCAAACATATAATTCTCTTTCCACTGTTGAGCATTACATGCGGAGTGGAGGACAAACAGTTTTATTCGTTGGTGATCTTTCATATGCTGACAGATACAAGTACCATGATTGTGGTGTCCGTTGGGATACGTGGGGACGTTTTGTCGAACGTAGTACGGCTTATCAGCCTTGGATTTGGTCCGCAGGGAATCATGAAATAGAGTACATGCCATATATGGTAATCTTCTGTAGTTATGGTGTTTATGCACACCAGTGTTCATTCTTTTCGGAGACTCTTTGATCCTGATACCGAATTCTTTCACCTACGAAATCTAGAAGATACTAGTTTACCTGAATAACTGAAGCATGAACCCTGGATAGAGCACAAAATTATATGCCGTGACAGTTACCTTTTTCCTTGAAACTATGAATTTCTGGTATATATTCCTAACCAATTTGTTTGTGTCTCCGTAATGATCCTGACCCGCATTGCTGTGTTGACTGTTGAGTTCCACAACGGAACCTTTTATGGGGGATCTTGTTAAGTAGAAGAAGCGAAACAAAATGAATGCCCTAGGCTACACAATTGTTTGTTAGTTTCCGGTTTCTTAAATTGTCAGAACCTATAAAATTATAGTAACTTCCTCCGTGTTTCTATGGTAATCTTGTAAAATGGTAGGATTGTATTCCAGTCTGTAAAATTGAAGATCGTTCCTTCTTGGTTTTGTAGTTTGATTTCATTTTATGTGCTCCTTTCCTTTTACAATGTTTTGTCAAACCCCCACTAACCCCTAGACTTGCTAGCAGAACCGTTGATTAAGCTGGCAAACCTAGACACGTGTCACACAATGCTCTCTGAGTACTCTTGTATGGAATGTTCACCTTCAAATTACTTAGGAGGGATTTTAGGGATTCAAATAACTTGAGATCATTGGATTAGCATCAACAGGCCAACCACTCTCATTGCTAAACACAACTCTCTCTGTATTTGACCCCTCTATCCCGAAATCATGGCTCCTTAAATAGTCATACCAATTTTCGGACCTGGAGTAGTTTCTTAAAATTTTAGGCAAGAGTGGGCATGAAACTGTCCTTTAAACGTGTTTTTTATTTTTGGATAGGACAATTTGCAAGCCTTTCACATATTCTTTGTTTATCTGATTCGAGGTTTTCTTTCTTACTTTTATTTATCGTTCTATTGGTGGTATTTCATATCTTAGCTGTTGCTGAGATGCTAGAAATCATACATGACTGTCCTAAAGCGGAATTATCAGTTAAATTTTAGAACACTATGACAAGAACTATGGAAAAGAACTCACAAATTCCTTTTTTCTTGGTAATTTCTCTGGCAATTATTGCTATCAGTATATTGATTGTCGCAATCATACTTGTGTTCGTGTTCAATATGTTTGTTCATCACGGCAATGAAGTCCAATAAAGCAATTTTCCTTCTTTACTTGACTAATACTGTAATATAATTGATTAGGGGGAAACTGCTCCTTTCAAATCATATCTCCACAGATACAAAACACCATTTGCAGCCTCAAATAGCACTGATCCTCTCTGGTATGCTATCAGACGTGCATCTGCTCATATCATTGTGCTATCCAGCTATTCTCCATTTGGTAACACTCAATTCCCCTTTTTTATCAGTCTTATTTTTTAAGCAGACACTCTGTACGAATATATGTCACGACCTGTTTTCTTGTTTTAAGGATGGTCTAACAAAGTGGAACCATCTCTTACAATAAATAAATTTCCTTCCCTTTTCACTGCCAAGTTTTTTTAAAGTGCTCTTAAAAAATTGGCATTCTCAAAGTGTGCTGTTTAATGCCATCTCGGCTCAAACTTATGGAGCCAGAGAGATATAATTATGGGGACAAAACTGACCTTGTATTCGATACCATTCCCTGTTCGTTGTACTATCCAAAAACTTAATTAGTTGAAACCCAAACACTCAAAACTCATAATATATAACCATCCCAAAGCCAAAATACCTTGAACAAACATTGGGTATACTATCAACTTGGGTTTCCCCCCTTTCACTGCACCAATTGCTCAAAGCCTCGGATTTTCTGAAGTCACTCTCCAAGTAATTGAGTTGTTAACCACAATAGTAATCCTCAGCACCCTCTGGAGCGACATGGACTGCTATGGTGGAGATGATGGTCCACTAGAACCTGGCTTTTCTGGGAGGTTTCAGTTTATGCATTACTCTATATTTGTATAAGGAAGCTCAAAGCACCACTGATTCACCATGACCTATAGCTCTGAGTCCATCTGTCGCTGATGGAGGGGCAGAGAAATTGCTCGGACGAGATGGGTGGAATTATCATTTAAATAAATAAAGAATAGGGAGAAATAATAAGGCGGGCCTTTATTGAATCAACATTTTTAGGGCAGTTTTGTCAAACACCTGAAATCTGTGTGCCTACATAAATATGGATGGTGAAATTAACAGCACCCTTCTTAAATTGTGTGTTTTTATGATTTCGAATACTTGAAAATGTTGTCTTGATGCTTTACTTTTTCTTTAGTGCTTGCTGCATGTTTCCTCTTAGCAGAGCCAAAAATGATCTTTTTTGCTTCTGCATCTCATATATGTGGGCTATGCTGTTTTGACAGTGAAATACACTCCTCAATGGAGGTGGCTCGGAGAGGAATTGAAAAGGGTCGACAGGGAGAAAACACCTTGGCTCATTGTAATTATGCATGTTCCTATCTACAACAGCAATGAAGCCCACTTCATGGAGGGCGAAAGCATGCGGGCTGTCTACGAGAGTTTGTTTGTCCATTACAAAGTTGATGTAGTCTTCGCTGGTCATGTCCATGCTTATGAAAGATCGGTATGTGCCTTATTCTGTCCTCTAGTTATCTTAAAAATAATACTATTAGAATGTTAGAACCAAATCTAATCCCCTCCAAAATTCTAAAGATGAGGTAAGATATCAGAACTTATAGCGGAGCTGAAATTGTGAATAACAGCCCAGAATTACCCCTTTGAAGGAAAACACATATGAAAATCGCATGTCGACATTTGGACCTATTTTGATAACTTCATCTGTCTAACTACTTCCCTTGCATATAGCATTCTAAGAAATTTTTATGTTCGGTGAATTGTAGGGAACGAAACGGATTGGTGGTCATTTAGGGTGTAGAGGAAAATCACACTTTGATAGTAGTTTTGGGAAGAAAATTTGAATTTAAACCGTGATTCTTAGTGATCTTCCAGTTCTTAGGCTCAAAAGCTTAAGCTGTTAGGAAATGGGCCAAACTTTGCATGCAAATTATCCTATACCCTTCATGTTGCGCGGGCTTGCTATGCATTTTCCATGTACAAATTTAATAATGTGTGCTGTAAATCTACTCATTTATTGAAGTTGAGTTCTAAATGATAATTACCTTTCTTACTTCCAGTACCGAATTTCCAACATCCACTACAATGTATCAAGTGGTGATCGTTATCCTGTACCTGACAAATCAGCTCCTGTCTACATAACTGTTGGAGATGGAGGCAATCAAGAAGGGCTTGCCGGGAGGTTTGTTTAGTTTTTTCTCGTAAAAATATGATTCCTAGTGAGGATGAGAAACAATTAACTCTTGTTTTTCACAGAATGAGAAATCATATTTCTTTGCATTGAATTTGTAGGTTTAGAGATCCCCAGCCAGATTATTCTGCATTCCGAGAAGCCAGTTATGGACATTCAACATTAGAGATAAAGAACAGAACACATGCGATCTACCATTGGAATCGTAATGACGACGGGAAAAAAGTGGCGACTGACTCTTTCACATTATATAATCAGTACTGGTAAGTGCACTTGGCTCTCTTGCAATTTATCATAGGGATGATAGAAAAGTTGTTCTGTGGCACTCTACCTCTTTTTTCACGGTAGTGTGTTGAGCCCAAAAGATCTTGGTTTGGTGGTAAAATTCCGTGCATTGCGTACGTGCCAACGTTCCAAACATCTGTTTTTTCTGCGTGTATTTCATTCTTCTTATAGAATGAACACACAAAACATGGAAAATGGTAGCAGTACTTGGGCTGTCATGGACGCAGCCATCCGTATCAGTGGCGGAGGTGTGTTGAGGCAGCAAACGCCCCGACACCCCGACACCCCCGTATTTTGCGTACTTTATAAGTAAAATTTACGTATATTTAAATGGCAGAATACAAATAAGAAATTTGCCTCTAGAGTGGTAAACAAAAATTAAGTCGGGCATACAATTCAAGTAATTATACCTTAATCTTTAACAAAATTTCTCCTAATTGTTTCATAAAACATTAACCACATATGAGCATATAGGTGTTTTGGTTAGTAAAAGTAAATAAACTGTATACATAATGTATTATGTATAAAACTAATGTTTTGGTAACCATGTATGAATACCACATTTTGAGTACCGTGTGATATATCATCACTGTATTGGTAGAATGCGCCTCATTTGTCATGTAGTGGATCATATTCTACCAATGCAATGATGACACCTCACATGGTACCCAAAATGTGCTACTTAGACATGATCACCATAGCATTGTTGTATATAGGAAATTAGGAAGATAAGCTTATAAATTGATGAACGTGCATTTTTGTCAAACGACAATGTATATTCATCATTCCGATCCTCCCGGTTAAAGATAATGTCTCAGCCACGAAAGTCTGCATCCATGGAAAACATACGCGCGTACACAGGCGAAGATAGAATCTTGCTCGGAAGCTGCTAGGTTTCTGAAATGAAAACAAAATATTGTTATTGATGCCCGTTTGCAATGTTGAATTTATTTATTTACTCAAAATTTACTCCGTACTGTGGTTGTGTAGGGGGGGAAATAACAGGCGCAGGAGAAGAAAACTGAAAAAGAATTATCTCCACACAGTCTTTGCAGAAGTATTTTCGAATGGGCTGTGACGTAAATGATTTCAGCGAGGAGGAAACAGCCGCGAATGTATGAGATGTGCATTTTTTTTCCAGTTTGAATTGTTGGAACTAATTGTATCTGGTGTTCTACGAGATGAGTAAAAGAGCAAATTCCAGTGCAATGAGTTTGTGTTCATGATTTTTCAGTAATGTATACCGCAGTAGCATCAAATCACATACCCATTTTTTGTTATTAGGAAAATGATGAAATGTGGAACAACCTTAATCTGGTAAGAATTGAAACTCAACAATGCTCTGATTTTGCACTGACGGAATCAGTGGCCATTCTTGGACCGAATATTTTGGCAGTATATTAGTTCATACACAACCTTCTTCCATTTTCCCTGTCATGAATCCGGCACTAATGTATGATCGGAGCACAATCCAAATGTCGATAGCATGAGGAAATCCATGGCAAATTTCTTGGATACTCCCGCTACATGTCTTACAAAAATGCTAGAGGTACAACAGAGTGGTACAATAATTTGTACAACACATCTCTCGCCATCCAAAAGTGTTTTCGACTATCGTGATTTAGAATAAACTATTCACGCGAATAGTTAAATATTCTTACAAATAGTTCATTTAAAATCTACACCATTAAAAACTGAGATGGACGGTTGAGAATTCATGATGTACAACACAACATTGTTGTACCTGTAGCATCCTTGGTAATCTTATGCATCCATAATTCAGAAACAGTAAGCGATTCTTTTTAGAGGTTCTTTTTCTCCTAATCGTTATGAATTTTATTCAACTCACCGACACACTAGAAACATCAAGGATCGCTTCCCTACTAATCTAGTTTGGAACACTCTCCAGCCAGATTAGAGGGCCGTCCAAAGATAGGGCAAACTTGGCTATCGCATCAGCCACCCTATTACAACTACAGGGAACAAAATTAAAAGAACAAGAAACAAACTTATTAGCTAGCACAAGTGCATCCTCAATGATAACATCCAAACAAGCTTTGACTGGAGATTGGCCTTGAAGCATCTTGATCACTGTTTGTGCATCACCTTCCATCACATAACTTCTATCCCGAGAACAGATTTCAGACCCCAAAGCAAAACCGATACCTTCGGCCTCAACCATTTCAGTAGACATACAACATATGAGTTGTAAGGCAGCACCACTCATAATATTCCCATACTGATCGAGTACCACTACACCAACCCCACCCCTACTCTTGACCACATCAAAGGCACCATCCACATTAATTTTAAAAGTTCCTGCCTCAGTTGGCTTCCACCATTGAACCTTGACAGCAACAGTCCCTTGATCAACATCACGTACCTTCCGAACTGCTTGTAAAAACATATCATGTTCCCAAGGCACGATCAAGAATTTCTGTTTCTTTCGTCCATTGTTGCTTAAAAACCTAATTGTTCCTTGCAATCCAAATGTGCCAACCAATAATAGCGAATAAACCCGCAACTTCTGTTTGTGTCACACCCTTAGTCGTAGTGCCCAACTCCTTCCACAACTCCCTCAAATGTGAAGCGCTTGTAATTTCTGGTCGATATCTAAAGGGAGATAGTAACCAAACTTTCGTAGCTCTAACACAATTAAAAAACATATGAGAGGGTGTTTCTTCCGCCATTCCACACAAAGAGCAGATCGGGTCCACCAGAACTTTCCTCTAAGCTAACGCTGTGTTGACATGAACAATCCCATGTAAGCAGCGCCAAAGGAACATCTTTGTTTTCATCGGTGCCTTCATGTGCCATACCCTTTTCCAAACCCTTTTGTCATCACTATCTCCACTCGATTGGGTTCTCCCCCATGTTAGAACCCTTCCACGCTGTATTAAATCCTTCGCAATAACATATGCCGACTTCACTGAAAACTGCCCAGATGTCGTACACTTCCAAATCCTCTTGTCCTCCGTGCCAGTCACGCTTAAAGGAATACCCAAGATCTGATCCACATCCCGTTCCACAAAGGTTTGTTTGATCAAAGACTCCTTCCACACCACACAATCCGTGTCAATCAACTCACTGACCTTCATAAGATTACTACCATTTTTAAGAGTTATAATTTTTGAATAATGCTCATCAGTCTCCATGCATCTTCGACCTTTCATAATTACCTCCTTACTTGCTAAGATACTCTGCCGCGCTCATGATGATAGTGGTTTCACACGTGCCTCAAGAAATGAAAAATTAGGAAAATACTTGGCTTTGAAAACTTTGAAAAACAAGGAATCATCACCAATAGTTAGCCTCCATTCTTGTTTTGCCAACATAGCTAAATTAAATGCTTCCATGTCCCGAAAACCCAATCCTCCCATGCCTTTAACCTGCGTTATCCTCTCTCATCTCATCCAATGCATCTTCCTCCCATCATCCGTCCCACTCCAAAAAAAACTTAGCAATCAAAGAGTTTAACTTCTTACACAGACCAACCGGTAATTTTACACAAGTCATGGCGTAGATTGGTAGAGCCAATAAGACACGTTTAGCTAATACCTCTCTACCTGCATGGTTTGTGAAATTTCTTGTCTAGCTCGCAACTTTCTTCACCACTAAATCCTCAATATACTTGAGCGCATCCCTTTTGGATCGTCCAACTATGTACGGCATCCCCAAATATTTCCCTTCCTCTGAGCTGCAACTGAATCCCAAAATGCGTCGACATTCATCCCGCTGCGTTGTTGACGTATTAGAGCTAAACAAAATAGAAGACTTAGCAACATTTATGAACTGCCCCGATGCCTTTATATAGGTCTCCAAAACATTTTTAATCTCCTCACTATCTTCCTTATTAGCCTTGCAATAGACCAACGAATCATCCGCGAACAACAAGTGGGAAATCAATGGTCCATTCCTGCATATACGGATTCCTTGGAGACGTCCTTGTTCTGCCTTAAACTTCAGTAAGCTAGAAAAGCCTTCTGCACATAGGAGAAATAAAAAAGGAGATAATGGATCTCCTTGATGTAATCCCCTCTGAAATCTAATAAAACTGTGTTTTTGGCCGTTCACCGTAACAGAATACGAAACAGTAGTCACACAATTCATTATCCATTTTATCCATTGTTCATCAAAGCCCGTACACCTCATGACTGCCGCTAAGTACCTCCATTCCACCCTATCATATGCTTTAGAGACATCTAATTTCAAAGACATAAAACCATCTCTCCCACTTCTTTTATTCTTCTTTTATTTTAGAGGTTCTCTTGCTGAATACTTAATATAACCGAGCAACAATTAGGTACCCATGTTAATATACCAGATCGTTTTTTCCCTGATTACGTAGCGTAGCTTTGGATGGTGCTGCTACTTGTTATCATATCAGTTTCAAATAAAAAAATGATAGACCAATTAAATGAAACTGAATACTTTTCAATGCACAAATCTTGATATTGTGAGAACCGGGTGTCAACCAGAGCAAGTCTGTAAGTGACCAGTAAACCTTTTCGGCCATAGAATGTTACTGCCAAACGAATTGATGTAAACCAAAACCATCCAATGGCAACCACTGACATGTATGCCGAGAAATTCTTCAGTGCCGAGCAGTCACATCCTACGTGGTGCCCAAGTACACATCTCAGCAGTCAAAAAGTATTTTAGACAATCCAGATTTTAGAGAGAGAGAGAGAGATCTGAGCCTTCCTTGGCCCTGAATTTTTTTTCCATGTATACCAACATAAACCGAGTCGTAGTAAAAACCGTCGTCATCCAATGGCAACCACTGACATCTGTATAATGTGGCTGCTAATAACCTGTTATATCTGACCAGATTACTCAAAGCTCCCGTCACAACAAGTAATTTGGATTTAATCACAAAACACGAAAAGAGAGAACCAAAAGTAATAGTACATTGAGCAAAGATTAATGCATGTCCAAACCCTAACTATCCTTATAGAACAAGATAAATGACAAGATGTACTACTAATAAAAATACGATCATGTGTACTCATTCTAAAAATACACAGCAGAAGTCTACAGTGTAGAAGAATAGGATCTGGTGCAACATTTTCCAAAGCTGAGACGAGAAATCTAATGAAGCTAGCTAGTAACTATGGACATTAGACCTCCTAGTAAACAAAAATCCACAAAATAGGCCATCTACCTCCAACCATACAGCAGCTATCTGGCCTTATTTTCAATGTTCTAATGGGGAAAATCTACAAGAAATTTTCCGCAACTTTACAGCGTCTCTCCGCTCTAGTAAAAGCAATATGTGCAGCAAGTGTTTTCTCTAGCAACATTTTCGCAACCCAAGGTTTAGTGAACGATCATTGTGCAGGAGGGTACCCGAGCTATGTTCTTTGTATTGTCTGGTGGAGTAACTGTATATATCACCCTGCGCGGAGGTTATCTTTTGGGTAGGAGTTGAGACTGCTATGAATCACGGTAAACTGGTTGTGGTGTCCACTTGAGTTCCAAGTTCAGTTTTCCAGATTTAGCCCCGTCTAGGGGGAAGCTGCCTTTGTGTTGTCCGTCCATAATGACCCTAGTCAGTGTCAAGATGCATCGGCCCATATAATCCTGCACAGTGAAAAATGAAAGACAAATACGAAAACAATCATTTAGGAAGCTATTGGAAACACGAGGACAGAATCATAACTGGAATGGAATTGAGAGATTTTCTGAATTTCATTTTCATGCGAAAGCTAGTAATTCATTGCAAACAAGCCCACCGACCACAAGCACATCGGTGTGTACCCAAAGGCCAAGACTAAACAGAAAAATCAAGCAGGAATAGTTAACCAGACCCCACTACAATAAAACACGTTTGATAGCCTATTGTTATAGCACTTGTACAACAAGATATCAAATAAGCGCTATAATAAGTTGCAAAGGGTAATAGCGTTTTCAATTAAGTGCGGTTTACAACAGCTTAGCAAAAGGAACACTTCAGCCATTTTACCTAACCAAAGTAAAAAAAAAATCCAAGTGCAGCAACCTCAATTAACATTCTGTATTTTACCTTTTGCTACAGTTCATCACTACATATACCGAACTATGGTACACCCATCAACAAAGAACGCCTTTGACTCCCTCTCCCTCTCCCTCTCCCTCTCCGTCTCCCTCTCCCTCTCATGTTTTACCTCTGCAACAAAGGTGACAATCAAAGTCGACAGCGTCTGGATCAACCCCTTAAAGATGGACGGCGAAAGCTTAGGCACCAACAGGCGAGTTCCGTCTGGATCAAAACCTTGAGCGGCGAAAACTTAAGCAGCGACAACAAGTGCCAATTGACGGCGACTGTCAACTTCCGATCAATGACGAATGGCAAGTTCCGATCGACGGTATGCTCCAATGGGACAATACTGCGTTTTGTTTACTGATTCATCTATATATATATTTCCGCTCCAATGGGACAATAAAATGCATTTTTAAGGGACTGCGTTTTGTTTACCAAAACTGATCGGATGAAGCCCTTCCAGGTATTTTTTTGGACGAATCCTCGCGGAGGCCCTTAAAAATGCATTTTAAAAACATTGAACGGTTCGGATCGTCGAAATTTGGCTCGAAAACACAAAAAAAGCTAGGTCCGCATTTTATTTTTCAATAAGGGACCCTTATTGGAAGCTTATCCATATATATAATATATATATATAGGCAAATTTTCTAGTAAGGACCTCCCGTAAATAAGAAAAAATGTAATTTTTCACTTTAAAAATTGTTTTTGGGAAATCCGAACCGTCCAACGTGTTTAAAAGGTGTTTTCAAGGGTCACAGTTTTGCGAAAAACTGCTTGGATCAAGCCCTTCCCGGTATTGTTTTTTGAAGATTTCTCGCGTGGACCCTTGAAAACACCTTCTGAACACATTGGACGGTTCGGATCGTCAAAAAAATGCTCGGATCACAGAGGTCCGGAATCCGGATAGGAAGCGCTCCCCATATATATATATATATGTGTGTGTGTGTGTGTGTGTGTGTTGTGCGCGTGTATTCTTTGGGTAGTATTTTTGTATTATTTTAATCATGGATAGGTAAAATAGATAGTATTATTGGGGTGTTGAAAGAGACGTGGGTAGCTGAAGTGGAAATTGTGCACTGTACACTAGCATTGTTTGCTCAAATTTTGCCACTTGCTCCAAGGGGGTTTAACCAGAGTGAAACTATTTCTCATTCATGTCGATCAATGAACTTGATGAATATCAATCTCCTTGCTGACAAATAAAGGCAAATGGATATAACAAGCAGGAATTTTTACCTTCCCAAAAGTGTCATGGTCCCAGACTTCCACAATTAGCATATCGTGTAGCCCATCTTCAATGACAAAGTCAAATGTCTGATTCCATACAGGATTCAGACTCTCATTCACAACCTAAGAGCACAAAACAACAGTAGAAATCAAGGAAATTGCCAACACCAAAACTCAAAGCAAAATAACTCTGATTGGGAAAAGAAAGACAAGATAGCCACGCCCCTTTAGAAGTTCTATCCATCCATGTTCTGATTACATTTTATTAGAATTGAGCGAATAGCCCAAATAAATTTGGCTTTGCTCTCTTTTGTTTTCAAGATAACACTATTTTTTGTCAACATTTAGGAATAATTCATCAAATTGGCAAGATATAGAAAAAGAACATTCCCATCAAATGATCCCACCAATAATATCGATATACATGGAGACAAGGAGCCGGATGGATTCCTCCACACGAGAGAGAGAGAGAGAGAGAGATCACAGAACTAGGAAGTACCCGGGTTTGGTTTTTTGCTACTGTTTTCTTCATAGTGAGCACTACATACGGGTCAGCCTTCCCCATTAGATCTGCCGGAGGCAAGTCATCGGCAGATATCACAGTAACAGAAAGTACTCCTCTCACAATAACTTCCCTTTTTCTCTGTTTTAACTCTGTTCCATTTTCAGCAGCTTGCTTTCCATCAGCACTACTTTTAAAAACTCTTTCTAACGAGGTCATTGAAAAGTTGGAATCAAAAGGGTTTGTGACTTCATCCTTCATGCCATAAGGACAATATAACAATTCCAAGTGCACCTGAAACCAAGAATTGCAAAATTCAACCAACTTCTGAAACAAACACAGGGTTTAAAGTAAGGTGCGATGCAATTCATTTGGTCGTCAAACTCACATCAAACTAACAGGTCGTGGATATAGGAGGGCAGATATTAATAAAGGGTAGATATACATATA
>CM029273.1:36720204-36736721 GCA_016920895.1 Vaccinium myrtillus | reverse complement strand
TTTTGAGTCGTAGTTATATTAGGTTTATCTTGGTTATCTTGGCAGGCATGATTATAAATATACCCTTGCAAAATATAATAATTTTGCATGGTTTATGTTGGCAGGCATGATTATATTTGGTTTATCTTGACTCTTTATTGATTAAAAAGCTTACTTGTTTTGCATAAATGGAGTGAGGTTAATAGAAAACAATATTCGTTGAGAACATTTGATGTGCTACAGAATTCTTGTTTTTTAAGTGTAATGCTATATGAGAGATATTTACAGTAAGTATGAAATTGAAAGGGGAATTCAACACCCTATGTAGTGTAGTCTGTTCCCCATTCAAAGTGTTTCTGTTGTGAATAAGGCTATAGCATAGTACGCTTGAGTGGATCAAACAAAAAGCAAATAAAAATAATAGAGATATAAGTTGAAGATTATATGACAGTAAAGAGGAGGTGTATGGATTAGATAGAAAGAGGGAGGGAGCGAGAAATAGAGGTCAGGATATGGTGTTACTGTATCTTTCCATTATAGTAATGGCAAACTATTGCAGATTTATTTAATGTTACCTAGTATATGAAGAGTAAGTTGTATACTTGAAAATATTTTTGTGTATGTTGTTTGTTATGTAGGGGTGATGGGAAGTCCGAGTAGTAAGAGCAGGGGAAAGGCTGTGAAGATGGATTTTGACGAGTGTGAATCGGATTCCGAGTCTTCCGCTATGAATGGACATAACAATGTTGAAGTGGAAATGGAAGGAGAATGGTTACAATCAGTAAATTGTTACCGTAAGCTCAGTTATAGTAATATTATGGAAATGAAATTTCGGTCAGAGGAAGAGGCACATAATTTCTACAATGCATATGCCAAGGCAATGGGGTTTAGCATTCGGAAATGTAGAAGTAAACTGCAAACGGGCAATGTTGGGATGGTTAGTTTTAGGGTTTGGGTTTGTTCGAAGGAAGGTAAAAGATGCAAGAAATACTTAGAACTTGTTAATCGAAGAAGGCGTCATCGGCCTGAAACTAGATGTAATTGTCCGGCTAAATTCCGTGTCCAATATCAAAGGCAAATAGAAAAGTATATAGTAACGGACTTCGTTAGTGAACACAATCATGAGTTAGCAACCCCACATTGTGTTCCTTTCTTGCGATCGCATAGATGTGTAAAGAATGCGGACAAAGCTCAGGCAATGGCAATGCGAAAGGTTGGCGTGAAACATAGTCAGATTATGGACTTTGTGACATGCCAATCAGGGGGTTTCCACAATGTGGGGTACACAAGCAAAGATTTGCGCAATAAATTGGATAGGGACCGTAGGGAACAAGTGTACGATGGTGATGCTGAGGGTGCGTTGGGATATCTTTATGCTAAAGCCCAGAGTGATCCCATGTTTTTGTTCAAGTATACTGTTGATGACGATGACCGGTTGGAGGCATTATTCTGGACAGATGGGAGGTCTCAAATGGACTATGCCGCCTTCGGTGATGTGTTGGTCTTTGACACAACTTACCGAACGAATGCTTACAAGAAGCCATTCGTCATACTCGCGGGGGTCAACAATCATTTTACGACGACAATATTTGGTTGTGCCCTGTTGGCGAGGGAGACGGAGGAGACATACGAGTGGCTTCTTTCGATGTTTTTGGAGGCTATGGATGGTAAAGTACCAGTATCGGTTATAACTGACGGAGATTTGGCAATGCGCAATGCAATTAGGAACATATTTGCAGATGCGAGGCATCGTCTTTGTACGTGGCATTTGGAGCGAAATGCTTGTAAGAATGTCCACATACCCGGTTTTGTTTCTGACTTTACAAGATTGATGCTAATGGAATGTCATGTGGAAGAATTTGAATCAATGTGGACTGACGTTGTAGCACACTACGGTCTAGAGACAAACAATTGGGTGTTGGATATTTACAAAGAGCGGGAAAGATGGGCTGAGGCATATCTCCTTGGCCATTTCTTTGCCGGGATGAGGAGCACTCAACGGTGTGAAGGTATGAATAGTTACTTGAAACGGTTCTTGACAGTGAAGTTACGGCTTTTCGAATTTGTTGAACAATATGACCGGGGCCTAGATAGGATGCGTGTTGCTGATGCGGAGGCTGAGACCGCAACAGAGAACAGTGACCCAGTTTTAATCACCCAATTGGTAAGTCTAGAGAAGCATGGGACCGAGGTCTACAGCCAATACATATTCAAACTTTTTCAAGATGAGATACTACGCGAGAGTGCATTGGTTGTGGCTAACCGCGTTGACGAGGGTGAAGATCGTCGTTTGTACTACATTGAGCATTACTCACGTCGCGAATGTAAGTGGATGGTAGAGTATTATCCATCTGACAGCAGAATGAATTGTTGTTGCCTGATGTTTGAGTCATTTGGCCTACCTTGTTGCCACATGATTGCTGTCATGAAATACGAACACTTACTTGCCATTCCTAGTAGCTTAATCATTCAAAGATGGACAAGACGTGCACGTCTCCAACATCCAACTCTTGTCCAAATACCTCCTAGTACGACCTCTATGGCGCGATATGGAATATTAAGTTCTAATTACAACTTGATGTCATTCTATGCATCGCATACGCATGAGTCATTTCAACATGCTAGGCAACTGGGTGACAAAATGACGACTTGGATGAGGGAGCGTTGGGAGATGGCAAACAACATGGCTACCAAAGAGGGGTTTCCAGGCAGTTCTGTAGGAAGTCGGTTTGGTGTGCGAGATCCCGTGGTAGTGAAGACCAAAGGAAACCCTGGGAGGAACTCGGAAACCGCGACAACTCGGAAAGCTAGGAAGTGTAGGCTTTGCCAATGCATAGGCCACGATAAGCGTACTTGTCCAAAGAAGATTCAATCGAATTAGCAACTAATTGGTGGACTGTTTTATATTTTAAATGTTTGAATAGCTGAAATGATGTAATATGGTGAATCAAGTAGTTTGTTTCATTTTCGCAAAAGGGGTGAAGACTAGTTACTAATGACATCCCTTTCCTTTAATTATTTGGAAAAATATTGTGAGATAGACTACGATGCTTGTGGTTTCATTATGTAAGGTACTGAAATAAATGATGGTATTCCATAAACCCAACCTAGAGTTTTCATTTTCGTTTGATGGCCCTATAATTGGACTCATGAACAGTAAGTTTCCGCTTTGATTAATCGGACTCCTTATCTGTACTCAGGAATGTTTCTAGTTTAAAACATATAAAAGGAGGAAAAATAGTTGATATATCTTGAATATTTAGTTTTGTCAGCATGGGAAATGTGGAATTTCAGGTTGTGTGACACTTTGGATATTTTATTTGCTTGATCCTGGGAATTCACGTCTTACTTTTATGAATCGTTGGTGGTCTGATCTGTTTCTATTTTGTTAAGATTAAGGTTAAGGAATCGAGTTTATTACATAATTTGAAAATGTCGATGTGGGCTTTCAATCCATCACCACCTTACCCTTGAACTAGTGAGAGACAGAGAGAGAGGGGGAGAGAGAGAGAGAGAGAGAGAAGAGAGAATGTCTTTAATTATTGATGTTATTGGGCAGAAATATACATGCTAAGTATATAACATTTCATGCTTTATTAACTAAATATTCTGTCTTTATTAACTAAGTATTCAATGTCGTTTTTAATTGAAATATATTGCAAATGCAGGGAGTTTGTCATGAAGACACGTAAAAGGAAGTTTGCAGCATTGACTACAACCCGAAAATCCAAAAGGTTGGAGAAATCTACTGATGTCCCCATGTCATCGCAGTGCATGGACCCAGTCAGCAACACATGTAAAAGGAAGATTGAAGCATTGTCCAAAACGGGAAAATCGAGGTTTGTCCAAGTCTCATCTGATGAATCCAATGACAGTAGGAATTCCGTAGAGAAAAACGTTGTCGAAGGAGTAAAAATGTCGGATGAGCACCTTGGTACTTATGCAAAGCGTGCAGTGATATGTGAGAGAGTTGTGGCGGTATGGGAGTTGAAAGACTCACAGATCCCCAACGTTGTTGAGAAATGTAATTTGGAACCGATTTGTAAAATTAAGGGCCGTGCCAATGTGTCCCTTGTCCGGGAGTTTTTCGCGGGGATTGATAGATCAACGGTTGACATTGCAAAGGAAAGTTTGGTCACCGTTGTGCGGGGAACTACGATTGTCATCACTCCCGATGCCCTTGCTAAGTCATTCAACTTCGATCGACCATTACCGGATGAACCACAATACCCCTATACAAAGGGTGAGAAGAAGCCTGATTGGAATGAAATTTGGCCAACCTTGTTAAGGAAAGGTGGCGAGGTAGATGACCGAGGTTTCATTTATGTACGGGACTTGACCCGGGACTTTGTCTTTCTCCACCATTTTTTTTGGTGGAATGTGAATCCCAAGCGCCCACATCGCAGTGTCACTTTTGATCAGGCTCGCATGCTATTTGAAGTATACAATGGAAGGAAGCCAGATTTAGCAATATTGTGGTTTTTATGTGTTTATGCCGGTTATTTGAATGAGAGCTCAGTAGCCTCGCTTCCCCTTGGAGTATCGCTGACTAATATGATGGTGAATGAATACAAGGTTCCGATAGATCCGAATGACGATTGGGACGTGCAGAAAAAACCATTAGGCCTTGCAACACTAGGGAAGTCGGAAGGGCAGAGCAAGTTGCATCGGGTTAGGAAGACTCCCGATCTGTCAACGGTGGAAGGAAATAATGACTTGCTTCTTTCTCTTCATGAGAAACTAAGTGACGCATATGATATGCTTGTGGCTATCGACAAAAGACAGGCTAGAATGGAGAAACGGCAATTGAAGATCGTTGAAAGAGTGACAAGGATCGAGAAAAGGCTAACGATGGGCAAGGGCGAGGGAGTGGAATCGGATAATGCAGTGGAGGATTATAGAAGTGAGGACGAGGATGAAAGCGAAGGTGATGCCGATCATGACGACGAGGATGATTCCGAAGGTGATGGCAATGATGTGGACGAGGATGAAAGCCGACTTAGTGATGGAGCTGATGTGGATGACGACGACTATGATGCATAGTCAACTTTTTTATGGTACGTGATAACCTCTATATAGTATGTTAACATATTAATAAAAAATTGGCAACTTAAAATACCAATCATATCATAAATTATATTATATCCAACTTTTTTTTATGGTTTTTAGGCCACTAAGTGTTGTTACTTATATCATTTTTTTCAAATAAGAGAAGTAAATTGATTGGGTGATCGATTCTTGTAAATAGATATGTTCATTTGGCAATTATATTTTATGTATTTCTTGTTACGTAAGTATATCCATCATGTCTAATTAAATTTTATGGTCTTACAGGACTAATTTGGGGAAGAATTATGGATGTGTTTCTGTGTTGAACTTAAACAAGTTTGGATGACTTCATATGGGTTGGCATATGGGTATAACTTGCCCATACTTAAGTGTAATTAATCCCCCATCCCCCGTTTTTTGTCTGCTACTAATGAGGGTGCATGTAAGTAACTGCAATAGTTAACTATGGTACGATACACTAATTTTTGATTGCGGGTTGTGACGGTGAGTGGTACAACCCGTACTTGCATGATGATTAAATTTTTGAGAGGTGTGGCTGTCGGTTTGGTGGTGGGGAATCAATGCAAGTTACGTATCAATGGTGTTGGAGTGATAAAACTTTAACATTCCGTGTTGGATTTTGATGGGTTTATGTTACTGTTGGAGAAAAGGCTTATAACATTAGACTTAATTTTTGTATTGGTTGCCCATGGCGTGATGTGTGCTCACCAAATTCAATTGGGGAGTAGAGATAATAGTGCGCCTATCGCATTAGAGGCCCAAGTCCAACCGTTCAACCACTTTGATGACCCGGTTGGTTACAAGCCAATGCTATTGGGCTCGGCTAACAATATAATATTTATTCGGGGTATTGAGTAGTTAATTGGAAGTGATTGTATCTTACTTGTAATAAATTGCACGGTACACGTAATCATACACATCTTACTTTAGGTGGTAAACATATAAGTAGGTGTATCTCTATTAAGTGAAAAAAATCAGCCCACCAGCTCATTAATTTTACAGACAATGTGCTTAAAAAAAAAAACCCTATATTTTAACTTTAAGACCAGATGGTTCGGTTATGATGGGAAGGGCGAAGCAAAGTTGCATCTTCACCGTCCAACTCGACATAGCTTCATCCAGCCCTGTAAACAAAGGATGCAAACTTAGAACCACTTTGGTTTTACGGAAATTGCCGTAAAAGGTAGTAGTGCTTACTCTTGTTGTCTCTAATGTACGAATTACGTCCAAAATGCTGTCGATACTCTACAAAACCAATTTTTTACCTATAAGAGCTTTGAGGAGACAGAAAATTATTAAACCTTACAAGACAATTAATATATGTACATGAAAAAAATAATATCAGAAATTTAATGAGATTAAACATATACCTGCAAAAGCTCCGACTATTTTGTCTATAAAGTTGGTAAAGACGAATTAATTCGTCAATGCCTCCGGAAAAAAAAAACCCCACGACCTTATTGACGAGACAAATACATTTCCAAAATCCTGTTGATTCTCTAAACGCTGGTGACCTGAATACATTGAACATCATAGACTTTTGTGATACATATATGTAACTCTTTCTGACTGACATAGATAGGGGGGAGAGAGTGAGAGACTAAGATATATACACATGTATACTGCCCTCAATTGAACTGCTTTGTTTGTTGGTCTGTGGGTATGTTTTTATAGGAAAGCATATGTGCAAGCTAATGGTCAAACTTCAACTAACAAAAAAATGTTGTCAAAGAACCAACTATATTTCAAGAAGATGTAAGGGGAAGGATTTTTCACGTGGTTATGGGGTTAATGAAAATTCAACAAACAAACAAATTGCCCATGGTTGGGACAAAAAATGAAGGCTGACGGTTGGGTGGCAGTTCGGGAAAATGGTTATAATTTGGAAAAGTGCCATTTATAAGACGACTTCTTTGATTCGGTGATCGATTGTACTGTGTATGCTCCAACCAAATAACAAAAAATATGAACATCAAGGGAGAGACTGTTTGATGCCTAAATATGGGTGTTAATGAAAATTCACCTAACAAAGTAGATGTTTGTTGGGCCCCATGTTGAAGCGTGATGGTCAAATTTCAGGTAAGAATCTTAGCTGGGAATATTGTAATTCAATTTGCAAAAGTCGTATTTATAGGACGACTTATGTGATTGGCTGATCGATTCAAGTACTTTTCGGTGCTAAAAAATAGGCTATAGCCATTTTGTTTGCAATGGATTTGGTCTTACTACCACTTGTTAACATATTAATACAAACTATTTCATTTCATAATTGTGGAAAACTTCAACATGTACATCGGCTAACAATAATAATTACATTCACTAAATGACAATCCTCAGTTACAGTAGTCCTGCTATTTTCACTAACACGTAAATGACCAAGCTCCGACCTTGCCTTCTCAAAGGATGCCTTTGCAATGTGAATAGACAATTCAACTTCAGCGAGTGATACTGCTTGGCGTGCAACTCAAGATCGTATTTCTTTCCTTCAACGCTTTGGGAAAAATAAAATAGATATCATTATTTACCATGGAAATAATTGCACACAAACATGAAATGTTTTAAAAAAATATATACATAGTAAAGGACAATGGTGATTAAGACATACATCATTACGAGTGGGTCTCCCGAACTTGTCCAAAATACTGTTGATACTCTCAAACCCTTCACCCAATTGGGGAAACAAACTTCTCCAAAATCCTTCGATACTCTCTTTGCCAAATTTTCCCAAATGAAAATAGGTAATGAGAGTATCAACAGGATTTTGGAAAACCATGAATTGTAAACCCCAATATGTCACCTGCTAGGAACGTCACCATACAAAACCTAATTTTCCATTTCAAACATCAATTTTAATTAGCTACCAAAAACGATTTCAAGTACAATGAACAACAACAGTAAAACTATAACATTTGCCAAACAGTAAAACTACCATAACTAAGGTTGCAAAATATACACAACTATGAAAAATTAACCCGATCAGCCTTCAAAACATTAACATTTGCCAAACTGTAAAACTACCATAAGAAGTAAACACGAAATCAAAGCCCAAATCACAAGTTTCATGAACCTAAGTTGCCCTTGGAACATTTCAACCTCTGTCTGAAGAATTTCAACCTCGCTTCCACCTTGTAAAGGTTCTTCATCTTTCTGATTAACGTCCACTTCACCTTGCGATGGACATGATTTAGGTAAACACCAACTAAAATAGCCACATCCATTTTTTTTTTTATAACAAGCAAAGTACAACCTTCCCTTAGTGATCTTGAGAGGCCCTACCACCCTTAGCTCGGCCGTCACCCCACAGTGACATTTTGGCGGGGGGTCATAAATTGGAACCATGTCCCCATCACCACCCCTGACATTTGTGCTGGAAGAAGACATATGCAACTAAAAATATTCCTAACAAAACAACAGAATCAGACAAACCATTTTCGCATATAAAATATAAACTGATATCATTTACTTCCAAAATTTGTTGAACCTAGGCAAAGTCTGTGAACGAAAAAGGTGGAAATTTTAGAAACATTTTATCAAATACTTGGTAGGCTTACTACTAAAACCCGTGAGTGTAAGGAAATAGGCTTTCAATTTTTTGTATGAAAGAAATCACATACGGGACACAATACAGGAGATCCATGGACGTAAACTAACAACGTCTAAAAACGACTTGTTTACCTCCAATTTAACGAACAAGGGAAGAATGGTGGGGGTGGGGGGTTGGTGCCGCAGGAAACGTAGACCGAGCTGTGGAGTATGGGTGAGCTCTTCTTCGCAGAGAGAGAGAGAGAGAGAGAGAGAGAGAGAGAGAGAGAGACTTTCTTGAGAGAGAGAGAGAGAGAGAGAGAGAGAGAGAGCCTCTGTTGAAGATGACGAATGGGGCAGTGGGCAAGGGTCTCCAAGTTTTATTTACCCAAAACATGTGGTTTGAAATTTTCAACTTCTTAAATTTTCAAAAATTTGAAAAGGTCCAATGACAGCCACGTAAAGTTTGAAATTTGGTGGGTAGAATTTGAAATTTGAAATTTGGCTGTGCAAAGGGAGGAAACGAATTTCAGCCACTATCAATTTGAACAAAGAAGGGTAGATGAAGACATTCGGTTGAAATTGATGTATCTTTAAAAAAAAATTCTTTTTGTTAGGTAGAAGCGTTTCACCGAAATATGATATGGGTTATGCTAACGGGTACCATAGTGCACCTATTAAGGGTACAAAAAGTATTTTTTTTCTATATAATAATAGATGTTTTTTTTTCCTCTATATAATAATAGATGCGGGCGACCGCCCCTACTGGCCCCCTCTCTGGCTCCATCCCTGAATATACGTTAACGTACACTTAAAGATATACTTTAAAGTACAAGTGTAATTTGAAATTGTAATTTTTTGTACTCTTAATGAGTGCACTACGGCACCCGTTAGCATTTCACATATGGTATTAGGTGTGTTTTAGCAAAATATTAGTCAAATAAAGACAAAAAATAAGTTAAGGTTTTTAGGCCAAATGACACGAATGATCGGGACCCACTTTCGGGTGGAACGACACGAATGATCCAAACCGTTTATTATACGACTGGTTAAAATATTTGATGTGCCGTGAAATAAAATAGGTTAAATAAGTACAACCAAAGTTGTTTTAAATTTTAGATTTCTGTTTGGTTCGGTTTGATATGGTTCAGATCGGTTCTCGGTCGGTTTTGTACGTTTTGTTGGCTTTTGCTTAACTGGGCCAACAAAACATATTTTGGACCAAAAGCCCAAAAACAAAAATTTATTGTCCACAATATGAAAAGCCCAATATTGAGTCCTACCCACATAATAGAAGTACTTGAAAGAACAATTAGCCCATTGTCACATATTAGACCACCGACCCTTCAAATTAAAAAACAAAACATAAACATATTGAAATATTACATATCAAACCACCACATAATCTCAGTTACAAAAAAAAAAAAAAAATACATATCCTTCATATCATTCTTCCAAAACACCATTGTAGTGGACATATAACATATTACATGTTTTCATTAACTGTGAATTGACAACAAAACTGAACATATAAAAAAAAAAAAAAACACGAAATAAATATTTCTGGTTACCCAGCCACTTCGAAACCCATTTTGTGAGAATGGGGTAGATGATTCAACATCCCAGCTGGCAATCCAACCATATACCTGCAAAGAAATGAATCAGTGTGGCTGGATATGAATTTGAATGCTTAGAATAACAATCAGACAAACAAAAATTGACTGAAACCATAGTCCCTTAGGATGTGCTTGTTCTTCTCGTAATTCCGTTGGACGACTTGTTCACTGTTGCACTTGAGTCATCTCATGTAAACATCTTCTGCATCTAAATGACAGTTATACCAACATTTCCAGCCGTAATATGCCATTTTCAATTGTGAACATAAATTCAGAACACATCGAAGGATCCCCACATCGAAAGCAGATGCATGGCAAGTACCAGCCGCATAACCACCGGCATTTACAACAACCATGTATTAAGTAATCTAATCCAGATCCAATCTGCCATATTCCCATTGCAGCCAAGTGTCATGGGAGATATCAATTGAACTACCAAGTGATTGACACCTAAACTGGGCTCACAAATAGGTCTCTTTACATTGATTAGGGTCATGGCTGCAACTTAGGGTGCCGGGCCACGCCCACCATCATGCGAAAAGACCAATTTATTCATCATTGCCCTCCAGCACGCAAAGTTTACCTTACCTTTATTGGACGTACACACAAACAAGCTACAAAAAATGGCACTAACACCGTCACAATGGGCTCAGAAATAAGTCAGTAAGGGTACTCATGGCGGCAACATTTCGGGTTACCCAGCCACGGTATCTTCCTTCATTATTCGACTAAGACAAATTTAATCATCATTGCCCAAATTCCACAGGTAGCACATCCCTTCAACAAAACTGGACAAGTTTTTTCGTTCGTAGTATGAGTACCATACAGGCAGTTTGACATAAAAAATATGCACATATCCTTATCAAAAAGGGTATTATCCTTTCGATTACATGAAACACATGCTACAAACAGTTCCCAAAATTGACAGCGTCAAGCATTGATTCTTAAATTTCCAGATTTTCCCCTCCTCATCTACCAATTCATGGCACGGATAAGAGCAATATCTCAAAAACTATAGAACATTAAATCTCTAGTTCCTACACAACATATATCCATCTTATGGTCCCAGTAGTCATATATCATTAATTCTCTCTTTGTACACCCAAAAAATGATCTCACCTTAATTCAGCTGAATAAACAAAAGTCTATGGAACTTTATACTTACGGGTACGCTACGAAAAACCTGCACACTCAAACAACAAAGAAAACAATTAACTATTGTCTTTATTAAAATAATTTGGAAAATGTAGTTAATATACCGTTTCCTACGTTCCTTTCCATTCATCAAATTTGTTGAACACAAATGAAGCAGCCTTATTATTCGCATCATATACCAAATCCATTAACAACCTTGGCCTTTCATTTGGGTCCATCTACAAGAGCACGCCATAATTTAGCATGAATAGGAAACAGAAATTATTTTCAACAACAAACACGGGACAATTTACTTGCATGAAACACTAACCATGTGTACACCCGGTGGATAATCAAACCCTTGCATGAATTTGATGACGAACAACCCACAATCAGATCTACAATTCAAGGAACATATGACTTACAATGACACGGAAAAAAATTATAGTAACGGTAAATCAAGTCAAACAACCGTATTCCTTACGTGTCTGTGTAATGCTGCAAGGGTTGCCTATCCCATTTGACAACCTTAAACTTAGCAAAATTTTGTTCATATAGGTCTCCAAATTGCAGCCGCATCATCTGATCAAGCACCCCATCTGTATGGTATATGAAGTTCGGCCATGTAAATTGGACGGTGGCATTTCAAACATGCAGTTTAGGTGACGTATATGTACCACTGAACTTGCTAGATTCAAGCGATTAGAATTTGATGGACCGGATGGCATCGAATCAAACAAGTAAGTCATTTGCTTGACCAAGTCTACCTTCATGCAAATCCAATGGTTGTTATTGTGAATAAGTGGTACGTATATCTACAACAAAAACAACAAAAAACAAAGGGTTCAAACATACGAATAAGTAAAGTTCAGCATAGTTGTATTACTAATTCCATAAACAAATACTACCGAAGTGCATGATGAAAGGTTAGCGGTGAACTGGTCTTCTCGAAAGTAGTTACAGCACAACTTTCTAAGTTCCCTTTCATCGGGTTTCAGAAATTGTAACATCTTACACTGCACATGAACATTGACAATAAAAGTACAAAGAAAAATAAATAAAGGATAGAGGAAGGCAATTAATTTTAGTCTATTACTGACCGCTAGAACCACCGGCAGATACCATGTCGTGTGGCACTTGTCAGGATGCATGGACCTTTGGGCATTTGTCAATTGGATAGCAACCAAATTTATAATCTAAAAAATTTAGATAAGTATCAAACCCCATTAGTCTACAAAGAAATGACATACTTACAAAAAATTGAATGAATCAAACCACATGGGCAAAAAATGTAACAAACTAACCGTGTCGCTTATCCATTCTTTCGGCTTCAAACAACATAACTCGCCACGGGTGGCAAAATCTCTGTCCCTTCCTAACAACTGAATGTGCACATATGGATCGCTACGTGCATGATGACGTAATATCAATAAACTCGTAAAAGACAAAGACATAAATTGCATCATACATATTACGAAACTTACAGTGTAAATTCTCTGGATGGATCAAAAATAAAATTCTTCAACATCTCCTCCTCGGCATTTAACGGTGTAGGCCTTGGATTTGTAGTGTAATATGCCAACTCTCGAACATACGACTACAAAATTCCCGATGTGAAAGGACAAATGGGACAAATGGTTAGGTTTACTACATGGTACATAATGGGATAGGGGAATCATAAAAATTAGAACAAATAAATATTGAAAGAAACCTTGGTTTCTGGATTCAACTCTCCCACATGATATGGAGCGTGAAATTTGGTTGATTTTAAATGTTTCATTAATCCACCAATCTGATGGATTGCAAAAGAAGTACAAGTTAAGGTTAAAAGGCAAATACCAATTTAACCCATCAACTACATATAAATGGTCCAAATTTAGATTCACACAGGTGGAAAGTTGACATCCATCTTCTCATCATCCACATCAATGGGTGATTGACCACTCCCGGGGGTTTTCGCAGGATTCCTCTTCTTGCGACCATCCCGGGTGTAGGGTGAACATATAAGCTGGCTTTTCTTCAACTCGGCACGTGGTCGCAACTCTGGAGGTTCATAATCAGCAAGACGCAAAGAACGCCTCAAATTTGTATTTGTCATCTTCCGTTTCCTTCCTCTGCTCAAAGCAACCCTTGGCTTAAAGCCCATAAGCGGGGAATGTGAAGGCGAAGGTGAAAATGAAACCTCATTAGTGCCATCTTGAAAGTTCCTCTTAGGAGTATGGGTCCTACCATGAGGAGTACTACGAAAACCGTCATATTCATTTGGAGGAAATATCGGACCATATTTGTTATCTTGATTACCATCTCCCTGACCTTTCATCTGGTCACCAGCTCCAACGTTATCGTCATTACGAAACGTGCGAGGTGTTGACATTCTTCCTCCCGTGTACGGACTACGAGTGTTTCGGTTCAATTCCACATGGGGTTGCTTATTGCCCACTTGGTGGTTATTGGCCACTTCGTGGTGCTTATTGGGCACGTCGTGGTGCTTATTGGCCACTTCGTGCTCGTTTTTGCCCACTTGAGAACCAACCAACCTCTCAAATACCCTAGTTTGCCGCTCTAGTATACCCACAACATTATTCAAAATGGATTTGATGTCAACAATGTCAGCATTTGGAATTTGATGGGAGCTACAATGCGCAATGCAATCGGGTTTTTTTGTTCGATCCTCCATACTCTCTTCATCCCTCGTAATATGAACCCCGACCCCCTCCTTCATATAACCGCCAATTTCTTTGAACTGCCTCAACGCATCCTTAATTTGTGTATCACCCCAAACACCTAGACGAGGATTTGTTCGAGGCATTTCAAAACTAGTTGGTGACACACGGTCCAAATAGAATACCTACGTTATAAGATAAAGGTGATCAAAGCTTACCAATCAATTAAACAATCGAAATGACGTATAATCATAATGCTTTAATGAAAACTTACTGCACATACCAATAGGAGGAATAAGCAACCATTGGCGTGTACGCGATGGTTACTCCGTTGCCCCCGAATAGCCTTGCATAGGAACTGTAGAGTAATCCTCGCCCAATTTACATTCTCCATAGCACGGACATCACAAACAAAGTGAATTAATGATTCATGAACAGCGGGCTTCGTGGTTGGGCATAAGAATGACCCCAATATGTATAGGCAAAATTTCCTCTTAAATTCATCATCTGCCACATTTGCTTTGAGCAAATATACTACCAGACCTCTAATTTCTACAAAACCCTTGACAACTCCAAGATCTTTACATACTTCAGCAAAACCTTCGACACCATTCGCTGAGCAAATTTTCCCTCGCCCATTAATTCCCAAACATTGTTCAACGTGGGATTCCGTCATAACAAATTTCCGACCATGAACCGTTAGTGACTGTGTATCGGGATCAAAATTACTAACCAACCACTGGCATATCCCATGGTTTAGCTTCGTACAACTGAGGTCCAAAATTCCACCCAATCCAATGGATTTCACTGCGGTGCGTTGTTCCTCGCTAAATGTACGTACAATTTCTGTGATTTGTTTTAACGCGATACGCGTCTGGATCTTCCGCTATAGATTGAACAACATCCCACCAACCAAGTTAGCAATCTAAAATCGTGTGCCTTCAAGTTTGAGTAATTGTACAATTGCAAATATTATGTACTCACCTTCCTAGGTCGTGGAACCAATGCTTTAAGACTGCTAAGTATTTCATTTGCCGAAGCTGCCTCATCCACAAACTTTCTCTTCTCCTCCTCCGGTAGGTTCTTCCATCTCCGTCCAATGTCCACCTTATCCTGCATTACGTACCGAAATAAGAAAGCATTATATTTTGTCGTCACACAAGAACATATAAATATCATGTCAAAATACAAGTTAACCTCATTCGTGAGAGTGCTGCTACCATCGTCTTTCAATCTCCCGTACTCTTGTTTGCTACATGCAAGCATGAATTATATGATGGAAACAAAAATATACAGAAATATGTACAATAACAAGTGTGTTGATGATTTACTTGTATATGAGGAAGGAGGTTGCCGCCCGCCGTTTCAAAGTTCCATCCTTTCTAAAAAATCCAAAGTACCTAAAAATACACAAATCAAGTTAATTGATGTCTCTGGCTATCCCATTGTCATTTTCATTATCAATTTTGGTCAAATTTTTAAGAATTTATGGTACTCAAACCGTCGCCAAACTCTAACTCTCATCCAACTCATGAACGAAGATATGAAAATATCCTCCTCCTTATTAGTAGGCTACACACCATAAGTTAACTCACTTGTCCCGATTTTCACACCATAAGTTAACCCAAGCAAGTCCGGGCAGAAAATTTGTTACAATTCTCCTTTTTTTTTTTTACAAATTTGAATAAAGGTGAGACTACTTTAAGCCATATGCCGCAATTAATAGGCCATCGGCTTATTGACAAAACCACCCCTTATCAACTTAAGGGTTTCATTTATTGAAGCAACATATTATAAAATAAAATATACAACCTATTCTATAAGAAAAACTACTTATACCAATCGTTTACTTAATCAATTGACCGGCAATCACGCAAAAGGAAACAAAATTCCACCGTGGATGAACATTGAAATGTGGTTCTGTCCATGATTTCATTTTCTCAAACCAAAAATGTGGTAATATATTTTAATGACAACAAATTCCTCACATCAACTATTTCGAAAGTCCATCCATTGTCAAACTTCCAATAATGCCACATACATTAAATAAAAATATTATAAATTAAATATCACTTACATCTTCAAAACTAATACCATACATAGCAAAAATCAACCAGGCAATCAAGAGTTCTTATACCCTTTTTTTGTCCATAACAGCACACAATGGATTTCCCTCACCCACGGTTATCCACGGATGACGAAACATGACTTCCGTTTCAGTGTTTGTGTGGGTGTGAGGATCCGTGTGTGGATCTGTGAGAGAGAGAGAGAGGGAGAGACAAGAGCACATAGTGAAATACAGAGAGAGAGAGAGAGAGACTCACGTTGGATCATCCATCCCACAATCATATGCGGGATTAGATCTGAGGTTATCTCCAATGGCAGCCCAATCCGTTGGTGGTGGATGGTGGAGCGGATGGATGGCGGTGGCACTGGTAAGGAGGTATGGTGGAGTGGATGGCTGATGGTGTGGGAGTGAGCTTCGGAGACTTGGATTTAGGGCAGGAGAGTGGGGAAACGTGTGGGTGTGTGT
>CM029273.1:36657649-36719204 GCA_016920895.1 Vaccinium myrtillus | reverse complement strand
TTTCCTTCTTTAATTTTCATAATCCCCAAATAAACCCTAAAAATTACGTTAGATAATCAGATATTCCATCGCGATTTGATATAACTCGCGATAAAAAACCTACTTCCATCATAATTTGAAGAAGGAAGGCGAAAAATCTACATTTTATCTTCGCAACGTTCTACCAAAAATCATCTTAGTGTCGGCCAAGATTTTTGTCAAGTGCAGTGGCGACTCCAGGTATTCGGAAGCGTGGGGTCATTCATAACCATCAAAACTTTTACCATTTATAAATCTAATAAATATACAATAATAATGGCAATTAAAATTCTAGTTCCAACGAAAATCACATTTCAAACTCGACAAGCGTGGTTGGTTCATTACTTTCCCTTCTTTGGGATTGGTCAGGAGTTAAAGTCCTTATGAAGGAGGTGCTTGACTAAGTACTAACCCTATACCATCCTATCCTTTAGAAGGTTGAAAAATTATCCGGTGTGGTGTCGCCATTAATTCAAATGGAGTTACTTATATATTTCGGTAAAATTTATGTATAATAATAGTAATTTTTTTTGGTCCCGTGGGGTCGCCAGACCCCACTCCCTTGGATGTGGCGTCGCCATTGGTCAAGTGGGAGGAAAATTTCACAAAAGTTACATAAGAAACTATAGACGGACGGTGGGAAGAGATGAAGGACAATCGTTGTCATCAAGACCCCTAGGCCGGTCAAACGTGTTTTGGACGGCCTGGATGTGTTTTGACACCCCCACCCCCGGGCGGTCTGGAGAAAAATATGTTAGGGCGTGAAAGCAGCCAACCTGGATAAATTAGGGAAAAGGTGCCCAAAATAAAAGGGTAAGTATGACAAATACAAATTAGGGAGGTCATTTCGAAAATGTCACAAAATTTGTCGGTAAAACATAATTTATATTATGAAACAGAGCGGTATCCAAAAAAAAAATGTTTTAAGGCTAGAAACAAAATAACAGCTGCAACCTTTCGACCACCTTTTGATTTAAGGTCATAATCGTGTGATTAATTGAACATGATTCAGAAATGGAAAAAATAAATGAGTGTTTGTGTTTTATTATAAGCTCTATCTAATAAATGTGTTATCTTATTTTTTTTGTTTAACTTTTTGTTAAATTGTGTGGTCTCTGAGGTGACTTTTGCAATATACCTAACAGACAATAATTGGTCCCGTTTGTATAAATATCATGGAGCTTCCAAATTCAACCCGTTTAGGGAGAAAAAAATGGGCCCACACATTATTCAAAAAAACTAAATTTTTGGGATTTATCGAAAAAGATCAATACATTTTCAAACTAGTCGGTTGGGGTACTCGTCTTTATTTTGGCAACCTACTTTTCACGGTTTCATTTTCGCATTTATGAGTTTTGGCTATTTAGCTGAAAAACAGAAAACTCATTCACTCAAAATGTGTTCTGATTTTTGTGATTTGAAGAGCAGAAGTGAAAAGTAAGGTGGGAGGAGGTTTTTTGACTTCTCATTTTTCAATTTTTCATTTTAGTTAATAAAAAGGCCTAGATAATGTATTTTACCCATGTCTCCCAACACTATTCCTGCCACAAAATACTTTCTGCACATTTCTCTCAAACACTCTACTATATTCAAAATACTTTATTCTAACCATAATTCAAAAAGTGAAAAAGTAAAAAACAAAAAACTGAAAATGAGCTTTCCACACCCCCTAAGTTAGCAAAGCCGAAACAACCAATTTTTTTTTGGCGTAGGTAGTGATTTGGTGATTAGTTTACTGGAGTATAAAAGAAGACCATTTAAGTGCATGCTCACCCCTAAATTTTGCGTTGTTTACGAATGGAGCTTCCACAGTTTGTGGCTCTAAGTTGTTTTAAAAAATAGTCCAATACATCTATAGCAGGGTCCAAGATACAATTGTGGAAACCCAAATCTAGTACAAGGCCCAAATAAGCTCTTCACTAAAAGCTACTTGCCCAAATCTAGGATTCAACAAAAACTAATTGCCCAGTTCTTTGTTTAGATACATTGAAATAAACATTTTTCCATCTTCAATTACATTCACACAACCAAATATACATTTGCCATCTAATGCTCCACTCTTGTACCTTTTTTTTTTTGTCTTCAAGATTAATTCCTTAAGAGAGACGTCTAACTATTTCTAGTTGTGATAACTATTCCTATAATTTCAATGAACTAAACACATAGTATGCAATGTTGGGCTTAGTCAATATGACATGAATAATTTCGCTTAGGATCAAGAGCAAAAAGATATGCATATTTTCCCTAGAGCATGGGAGGTATTGATCCATGGAAGGCAAGGTCAACAAACATGATATATTAAAACCACCGCGAACGATGAATGAAAAAGAAAAAAACCTACCAATTCAAATTCTCTAAGTTGCTACTTTATTGATTTTTGAAATTGTTTAAGCAAATTTGACCCCATCTAATACCCTGTGTTTAAGTTCATTGGCCCTATTTCTTCACTAATTACTATCAAAAAAAAAAAAAAAAATGTTAGTGAGTCTTGGTGAAGATATGCATATTTTCCTAGAGCATGGTGTAACTTACTTATATATGCAATTTTAAAGTAAGGTTTAAACTTGATATATATCTACTCTGTTTTTGGAAGTTCTGCAAAAAAATTGTGAGATGTATTTTTTGAGTAGTGTTTGGTTTGATTTTTGGGTAATGATTTGGAGAGGAAAATAAGAGTAATAATTAGAGATAGATTTGGTAATAAGTTTAGGAGAGATAAAGAAGACCATTTCAGTGCATTAGTATTTTTGGAAAAAATTTCAAAAATACTTTTGGAATAATTTTCTTCATTTGTGGCATTACTAAAGTTGTTTTAATCAATAGTCCATTTCTCTCGTCTTATCCCTCTCAATCATTACTATTATTTGTCTATATCTCTCTAGGCCCAAATAAGCTCTTTCACTAATTATTACTCTTATTTCAAATCTATCATTACCAAAAAACCATTTTCAAAATTCAAACCACACAATACTTTAATATCTCACATTTTTGCTCAAAACATCCAACCAAACATCATGACCTTGTTGTGTCCTTGTTATTGGAAAGTGATTTTGCATTCTCTTTCCACAAGGAAAGTGAAAAACACCATGTTCTGTTTAAAGAAAAAACTAACTCACATGTTGTTAACTCAAAGTAATTTTGGAATAGTTGATTATGCAATTTTGGAAAATATTTCACACACAAAAATAATTTTTCTTGTTATTAAGAGTCCTTTTTCTTCTTTGTTTTCCCTTGTCATTGTGTATTGAGTATATAGTAAATTAAGAAACATATTTTATATATATAAAAGTTTTGGTTAGAACCATTGAGAATCTCAAAAAATTTCAAAGGTTTTTTTAAACAGGAATAGTGTTTATAGAAAGTTGAAAGATTTAAACAACTAATCAAAAAAATAAAGTTATTGAGAAGTTGAGAGAAAAACTTGAAAATGTACCACAGTTTTTTTAGGGAGAAACATCAAAACGAGATTCTGATTTAATACTCCATATTAAATAGACTACTATCTCTTGGCAAAATAAGAGTACTAGTAATGGCATAAAATAAAAGAAAGTATGTTACAAACACTAAATAACTTACAAACTATTACACTATAGTATTTTTGAAAAAATTTCCAAATGCAATACATTTATGCATTAAATTTTGCTTGTAAATCCACTCAATTATTCATTTATGTCCATTTATCAAATTAGTTAAAGTCTCACATTTCTCCGGTCACACCAACCACACCGTCCCATATCTCCAATCATTACTACTATGGGTCCCCTGCCTTGCTAACTAAAAAACAGGAAAACTTCAAAAAAGCCTCTGAACTTTCACCCAAATGCTTCATCCTCCAAAACCATTTTCAAAAACACAAACCAACTTCAATATTTTAATATCTCACATTTTTCCCTCAAAACATCCAACCAAACATCATGTTTGGACCTCCTGCCTGGAGGGAATTACCACTTGTTTTGGAAAGTGACGTGACATTCACTTTCCACAAGGAAAAACATGTATAAAAACACCATGTTTGTTTATTGGAAAGTGATTTTGCACTATGAGTTTTTTGTTATGGAACCTAGTGATTTCCTTCTCTTTAACCCGTGATGGCTTTTCTTGTCCTCTTATGGCTTTTCACTTTTGTTTGGACATGCTTTCCTTCCTTGCTATTACAACACAAAAAACACCCGGTCAATTTAAATGCACAAAACAAAGTCCATTCTTACATGCCACTTGTGGAAAACAAATGGGTCCCCATGCCTTTCAACTAAAAAACAAAATTGTTTACAAAAATTCTTCTTCATACACACAAGAATTAAGAAGCACAAAGCTTCATTAAGTTGCCAATGTCACGGTTGCCCAAGAGGTGTGCATCTCTCTCCTCTTCTCTCTCTCAAATTTTGCTTGTGGCAAAACATCTCTCTCTCCCTTGTGGCAAAACTTCCCAAGCAAGGGAAAGTAAACGACTTCAACAATAAACACACATGTCCGTTCCTCGCTCCGCCGTCGACATCGTAAAGGCTTTGCTTCTTGCCGTTGGCCACAAGTTCGATCAAAACCAGTTTGGTTGACGTCCACGTTTACCTAGCCAACGTCGAACACAAACGAATCTCTATCCCATAAACTACATGAGTTGACGTCAAATATCTATCAGTTGTCACCGGAGTCATCATTGACGACCACGCAAACTACATGAGATTTTCGAGAAAAATTGAAGATTTTAGAATTAGGATTCTTTTTCTAATTGGTGGTTTTGATTTGGGATTTTTTAATGCGAAGTTTTGCTTGTAGTTTGAAATGATGTATTCAATAACATTATTTTGTACTATTGTTTGAAGTAGATGGTGGAATTTGAATTGCTATGGTGCAAAATGCAATTGTGTTCCTCCAAAAAAATCAATAAACGGAGAATTCTTTGAACTATATTTTTCAGTGCGAGCTTGCTTCTCGAACTCAGGGATTGACAATCTGTTTATATATATGTTATCTGGTAATTGAGAAGTTAGAGATTGATTGACTTTGTGGATACAAATTTTTGTTTCTTTTTGTGTTTTCCTCTTGCTACAAATCTAGAAACTCACGGTTTATTTTATTAAGTGATTTCATTTAGTGGTTGAATGTTGTTGGGCCATTCAACATGGTATATATTAGTGATTACAATTCATAGATTCATTTATAATTCTCCTCTCTCTCTCTCTCTCTCTCTCTCTCTCTCTCTCTCTCTCTCTCTCTCTCTCTCTCTCTCTCTCTCTCTCTCTCTCTCTCTCTAGAGCGTAAAATGAAAAAGCAAGCGTCTATTTTGAATTTCATTTTGTTTTTTTTACTAGTTAGCAAGGCACTGGGGTCGCCCGCCTACGTGGCACTGTCACGTAGGATAGTGTCGCTGGAGTGTGACCGGAGACTTATCGCTTATTTAATACCTCTAGACTCTCCCTAAATTTAATAGTACTAGTAGATGAGAGAAAAGGGAATCCTTTCACGTAATGTTTTAGAAGAGATCATAAGTGGGCAAGGTTCTGAATATCGTATCTGTTAGAGTCCGATTTTCTTACTGCAGGTGGTATGCAGTACATACTTGTCTTGGTAGGATATCGGTACCGTTTCGGAGTTATCACTATTAGTGTTATTTCCCAACATCAAAGAATTTAAGATCAAAAATACTAATTATCGAAAAGAAAAATAAATATAAAAGTATATAGTCTGGTACAGTCCTTGGCATTGATCGGTACTAGCCGATATTGTCTGGTACCGTCCGATATTTGTTGATATGGCCGGTACCCGACCGGTATGGCCCGATATTGGACAAGATACGGTATTGGGGGTCCTTGGTATCGTTTTTATACAAAACAGATACGCACTGGACAATACGGTACAATACGATATTCATAACCTTATTGGTGGGTTTTTTTTAATCTACTTTGATAGTTGGAATCGTCCGTTTTAAGAACTTTGAAAAGACCATCAATCACTCCAATAGTATAATTTCGGAATACATTTACATTTTAACAAATGAATTAATCAAAACTCAATAGCTCATATCTCAAGTGTTGAATGGGTTCCTACCCTGATAAAGTGTGTATTGATGCTGGATAAACATACTAATATAAACTTGATTAACGTTCTCAATAAACTAGGACACTCGGTTGCACTCAGTGTGCTGTGAGATTATCGTTTCAAGTTCTATGGAATGAAAGTTGAGATACGTAAATAGATGGAGTATGAATTGATAATCAAATAAAAACAATAGTAATAGTTTTGCATTGAACTAAACGATTTCAATAATTAAAGTGTAAAGAAAACATTCAACAATTCTCGACAGTATCTAGTATTAGTTAACAAAATAATCCAAGAATCACCACAATTCCCCAAGTTGACTAAGGCCCCGTTCCGCTAAAAAAAAACAGTTTTGTTTTAACTAAAAAACTATCTCATTCCACTAACAAAAAACCACTTATTTTTTTGTAAAACTAAAAACCAAAAAAGCTAAAAAACTAGTTAGTGGAACAAGTTAGTTTTTTTGCAAAACTAAACATACAAAAAAAACTAGTTTAATGGAACAAGTTAGTGGAACAAGTTAGTTTTTTTGCAAAATTAAAAACCAAAAAACTAGTTAGTGGAACAAGTTAGTTTTTTTGCAAAACAAAAACATCCAAAAAAATCAAAAAACCAAGTTAGGGGGTGTTCCACTAACAAAAAATTGTTTTTTCCAAACACCGAGACAGGTCATTCTCTCACAACACATCACATAAAAAACTGTAAAAAAAACCAATTTTTTCAAAAAACCGAGTTAGTGGAACACCCCAGTGGACATTGCTCCTCTGATCCAACATCCTCTGAACTAGCTGGAACTCTACGGATGATTCTCAAGACACTGATTATACTGCTACATCTGGTTCACCTTTTCTTTTCATCTTTTCGAATCAAAAGATAAGCTGAACCGCGACTTCATCGATCCCAGTCAATCTCAACCGTTCAACAACTGTATGATTCTAGCAAAAAGTCACTGCTAAATTCAACCCACGTTTGGAACAGTTCACACCTACTTCCCATACGGAACCAAAAACATTTGCCAGCTTGGTTTCACACACGGGGTGACTCATCCTCCAACAGTCAATAATTTGCAACAATTTTTTTTTCCATAAATTGAATTAATTTCCAACCTTTTGGAAGGTGTAGAGAACATGTACCAAATACCTAGGCCGGACTTTCCCATCTGTATCATTTGATTCTTGTTTGACCAAACAATCTAGCCAACCATGTAAGCTGTGAATATAGCCTGAGAGGTTCTCATCCCCAAAACGCAGCCGCCTTTATTCAGGTTTGTTTCTCTCTCTTCTGCTTCATTAAATGTACCTAGATTTTATCTCAAGTCTATTTGTCGGTCACAAAAATTATTACTGTAGCTGTTTGAACTTCAATGTTGAGTCATGGGTTTTGAGGTTTAAGTTGTTTTCTCATCTGGGTTTGTCGTGTTTGAGGATCTGGTGAAGTGGGTTTGGAGAAATTTTGGTGTTAATTTGAGATAGTATTTTGCAGTCTAGGAAATAAAGAATACCCAATAGGAACTCTAATTTTACCCTGTTGGTAAGATCAAGATTCGAAGTTCAACATTTACCTATATTGAGCTCTTAGGATGGAGATTTAGTGGTTTTCTCATCTGGAGTTGTCTCGTTCGTGGGTAAGTTAAAGTGGGTCCAAGATACCGGTGAGAGTTTGATGTAGGAATTCGAAGTGTTGGCAATAATGAATCCCCAATTGAAACCCTAACTTGTTAATCATTAGTTCTGTTTGGATATTAGCCATCGTCTCATCTGGGTTGGTCTCATTCCTGGATTTTATGAATTGCGTGCTTGAGAATTCACTCTATTTTTTTTGGGTTTTCTGGGGTTTTGGTTATTTTCAGGTATTTGATACACCTGTTGATTGTGTGTAGGGAACTTCAATTAAACTTCGAAGCAATTTTGTGAGTTAAAGTTATTAACTTTAAATCTTTGGACTAATGCATAAGACAACCTTTTGGTTTTCAGCTAAATCTATCTGGATTACTCTTCAATTTGTGGAGGTGGGTTTTGAAGAGTCTGACTGTACTCATCTGTGAAGACGTGGAGTTGCCTTGTTATAGCACCACAAAACCCATATTGTTAGCGGGTTCTTGATTTTCTACACAGATAGTGACTGGGTTCTTCTCCTTTATCAGTTTGGTGAATGGGCAAATACTATACATTCTGATATGTAAGGTGCCGGTGAATGTGGATGTACTTCTGATGCCCTGTCAGATCTTCTTTCGTTATGAATGGTGACGTCTCATTCAGCTATTGTCCCATTGCTTCTTAGTTATGAAAGATGGGGTTGAGGGGTAATATCTCATTAAGAAAGGCATTAGTTGTTGTGAGCTTCCTTCTGGTTGTGCAATCACGAAGAATCTTTGCCTCAGGGTTGTCAATACAGTCAAAGTTTTGTGGTAGTGATCACATCAGCTACTTGAATGGCTCTAGTCTTGATTTCCTTTACATCAATGGGAGATTAGTAGAAAAATATTTGTTCTGCAAGGCCCTCAAGTCCTATCATGCGAACCATTGTTTCGTTGCAGACGATGACCTAAATCATTTATGTGGATTGGATCTTTCATTAGGTATGACCTATTTTGAAGTGTTGCTTTTATGTTGTTGATATTGATCTAAAAGGAATACTACTCCCACCTCCCATATTGTTGGTCCGTCCTGGGGAGTTATGACAGTGTAAGAGGAGGTGTAATTAATACCTTCGCATTCCAATGTAAAGACATTATTTTCAGCACTAAACCGTGTTCCCACTCACTTTCAAATATGTTTATAGCTACTAACTAGGGAAGTCTTAAGAGACTTACAGACTTTCGCTGTGTTTGGTTGAGAGTTTGGAGAAGAATATTTGGAGAAATATTTTCGAGATAGTGTTTGGATGAGTTTTTGGAAAAAGTAATAATTAGAGAGATGTGTAATAATTGGAGAGAGATAGAGAGAGAAATGAGAATAATGATTGGATAAAGAGGTATGAGTAGAGAGAGAAATATGATTAATGATTAGAGAGATAAGAGATGGGAAAATAATCTTTTTGAAATTTTTTTTGGAAATGTGAAGTGAACAAAGTGTTTATGTTTTGACTTTTCAAAATGTAAATACATTTTGGAATAACCGAAAAGTGGAATGAAGGATCAGCGATATGGGATGGATGGAGTAAATTAGGAAGTAGTTTATGCTCTTTCTATGCTATCAGAATACAGAGACCGTCTCGGACTCATAGACTGCATAAAACAGTACTTTTCATATTACCGCACAGATGAGTTGCCCTTAAACCCAGGAAGGAAGTTTTTGCACAAGCTTGCTAGAGAAGACTCTGCGCGACATAATTTTCTTGAGACTAGTCAGCCAAATGAAGAAAAAGATGCTCAAAAATCTTTGGTAACCCCAAAGAATATAGCCGTTGCAGCATCAGGAATGCTTGTTTTGTGCTGCAGTTTTTTATGTCCATGCTTTCGTGCAAGAAGGAAACAAACAACCCATACTGTCCTCTCAAAGGATATAAACTCAAGTGAGTCAAAATGTCCTCATGCTAAATAATGTTAATGTTGAAATTCTGAATTTGCCACTATCCGTGATTTAGATTTGTTAACTGTGTAAATAATGTATAATGAGAGCGATTCATCTTCACCAGGTAGTTGAATCCCATGTGTTAAATGATGTAATTAACTTTTGGTTAACTTCCTCATGGTGTACAGGGTTTTGTATTTGATATTTTCTTTCCATGTTCTAATACTTTATTACTCGTAAATTTTGGTGCAGTGAGTTGACAAATAAATCTTCTTGTTATTACAGTGGATTCAGTTTCTTCTTTGGAAATGAGTACTGCTCCTGAAAAGATCCCAGGCAGTCCACTGCGGGTCCCAGAGAGTCCACTGCGGATCCCAGGGAGTCCACTACGGGTCCCACCTAGCCCTGGTAGATTCACCATGTCTCCAAAAGTTGATAGAATTGGATCAATTCATCTAAATATTAGTCAGGTTGTTAGAGCCACCCAAAATTTTTCACCATCGATGATGCTCGGTGAAGGCGGCTTTGGAACTGTCTATAAGGCCCAGTTGCAAGGCGGTCAGATAGTCGCCATAAAACGAGCTAAGAAGGTAATCTACAGATTCTTCTCATGACCTAGAAATATGCTTTTTTTCTAAGCGAGTACTATATTTCTCACATTATGGTTTCATTTTACTAGGAACCACGTATTTGAAAAACCAAGAAAGTTAACCGATCTTCCTGATAGAGTATTGGATTAGAAACAGGATGTATATTAAGTACAATGCAGGATGCATGAAAGAAATAGCCATTATCTTACATTGGAATCACGTGATCAATTAGTTGATATTTTCAAATTTAGAAATTTGAACACTCGCCCTTCTGAACTGCTGTTGCACACATTTGATTCGGGGCATGTATGGTACTAGAATTTTTAAGTGCAAGTTTTTCTATAGGGATATAACAATGGAATCTACAAACTTGATCCTTTTTTCCCTGTTTGTTTGCAAGGAGCTCACTTTCCCATGTGTGGACGGGCACCAGTGTGTCTGTAAAAAAAATGCAGTGATGCAGAGCTTCGTGGGGGAAATGGAAGAGAGGGAAGAAAAGGGCCACAACTCTAAACACCAAGGCCACAGGCCCACACAATCAAACTCTAGCCATGACATTTGACCAAATCCTTCTATGTATAGGCCACAAACCCTAACAGGTTAAGAAACTGGAGTCCTAATAGTAGTAGGAAAGATAAACTATTACAATAGGATGATTCATAACTAAAGTTGTTTCTATGGAGAGTTAATTGGGCCATGTGTTGATGATCTAGTAGTTTTTTCAAGATCTCGCTAATTTACGCCATTTAACTAGTGTTGTTTTAGATGGGAGAGAGAGAAGTGTGTAAGGTGTTAATAAACCCTCACACAAGTCAATGTTATTTATATTATTGAGCATCTTAATACAAGTCTACGATAGGCGATGTGGGACAAACTAACATAGACATATTCTAACACTCCCCCTCAAGCTGGAGAATAAATATCAAAAAGTCCCAGCTTGCTACATAGCAACTCTAACCGCGGCTTGAATAATGATTTGGTAAACATGTCGGCCAACTGAGCACCCGTAGATACATATGGAGTAGATATCACACCACCAGTCAGCTTCTCACGTACTAGATGACAATCAACCTCAATATGCTTAGTCCTCTCATGAAATACTAGATTTGAGGCAATGTGAATAGCTGCTTGATTATCACAATACAGAGGCATGGGCAGTTGCACACTAAATCCAATCTCTTCAAGAAATGATCGCAGCCACACAACCTCACATGTCGTGTGTGTCATTGCTCTATACTCGTCGACGGACCGGGCTACTACTTTACATCTGCTTTCTTGCTTTTCCAATTAACAAGATTTCCACCAAGAAAGACACAAGAACCGTAGTAGATCTCCTATCGACGGTCCTCCCGCCCAATCGAAATCGATGCAAACGCCTCAACGCGTAAGTGTCCGCTAGCTCGATACAACAAACCTCGTCCCGGATGTAGCTTAAGATACTTCACAATTCTAAGGACAAATTCTCCCAATGTGGATAACGAGGAGCCGACATAAACCGACTCACCAAACTAACCGCAAATGAGATATCCTGGACGTGTAATCGTGAGATAATTTAACTTACCAACCAATCGACGATACCGATCGATTATGAAGCAACTCCCCTTGTCCACACACGCTTTGACATTGGGATCCATAGGAGTCTCAACAGCCTAGCTCCCAACAAACCCGTATCCTCAAGAATATCCAAGACATACTTTCTCGTGATAAGCTAATACCTTCTTTGGACCCGCCACTTCAATACCTAAAAAGTACCGAAGTTTTCCCAAATCCTTAGTATGAAATTGCTGATGTAAGAAGGTTTTTAACTCATCAATACCTCATTGGTCATTACCAAATGATAATGTCATCCACATATACAATCAACAATACTTTCCCTCGATCGGTTGTGATGGAAAACACGAATGGTCACCGACTACGATGCATGCCAAATCTCAAAACCGCATCACTAAACTTGCCAAACCAAGCCCTAGAGACTCGCTGAGGCCATAAAGAGCTTTACGAAGCCGACATACCCGATGACGCTCCCCCTGAGCAACAAACCTAGGTGGTTGCTCCATGTAAACTTCCTCTTGAAGATCCCCATGTAGAAAGGCATTCTTGACATCGAGTTGAAATAATGGCCAACCAAGATTCGCAACTAGAGAAATAAGAACTCGAACAGAACCCAGTTTAGCAACAGGAGAGAACGTCTCCGAATAATCAACACCATAAGTCTCGGTGTAGCCTTTGGCAACAAGTCGCGCCTTATAGCGCTCACAAGCATTACCATCGTAAAGATACTTGACATGTGAATATCCAACGACACCAACAACAGTGTCTTACCAAAGAAAGAGGAACCAGTCCCAAGTACCATTATGATGAAGAGCGGACATCTCATCCTCCATAGCCGCCCGCCACTCGCATACGATAAGGCCTCCCGAATGTACTTAGGAACAAACACGGAAGAGACGGAGGTAGTAAAAGCTTGAAGAGATGGTGACAGATGATCATAGGAAACAAAATGAGCAATAGGATGGAGAGTGCAGGACCGAATACCTTTACGTCGGGCAATAGGAAGATCAAGGGTGTCTGGATCCCGCAACGGAGAAGAAGATGGCGCGGTGGGTGAAAGTGGTGCTGCGGGCGGAGATGGCTCCGGCTGAGGCTCTGGTTGAGATGGTGCTGGCTGAGGCTCTGGCGGAGATATAACTGGTGGATTTTGATGACGACGATGATACACCAGCAGCAAAGGTTTTGGTGGAGGAATGGTACTCGATGGAGATGGGACAGCTATAGGACACACAGACTCATATGCAGGCAAATCATTAGTGGCGACAGACTCCGAATAAAAAGGAAGAGACTCATTAAATGTGACATCAGCACACACAAAATGACGACGTAAAGATGGGGAGTAACATTTATATCCTTTCTGAGTCCGAGAATAACCAAGAAAAATGCACTTAATGGACCGGGGGTCCAACTTACTTTGGTCGGGATCAAGAGCATGAACATAACATGTACACCCAAAAACCCGAGGGGGTAATGAGTGGAGAGGACGACCGGGAAACAGGACTGTCTGGGGTATCTGACCCCCAAGGACAGTAGAGGGCATACGATTGATCAAATAGCATGCAGTAAGAACTGCGTCACTCCAGTAAGACTTAGGAACCTTCATTTGAAATAACATGGCACGCATAACTTCTGATAAGTGTCGAATCTTGCGTTCGGCAACCCCATTTTGCTGTGGAGTCCGAGCGCAGGATGACTGATGAATAATCCCATGATCATCAAAAAACTGAGATAAAGTACTATGAAAATATTCGCGTGCATTATCAGACCGAAACATACGAATGCAAGTATTAAACTGAGTCTTTATTTCCATGTAAAATGATTTAAAAATTGTCTTTAACTCAGATCTCGTTTTCATAAGATAAAGATATGTAATACGAGAGAAATCATCAACGAAAATAACATAATACTGAAAACCAAAAACATTAGGCACATGAATAGGCCCCCAAATATCTGAATGAACTAACTGAAAAGGATGTGACACCCGACGCTCAACCCTAGGATAAAATGGCACTCTATGATGTTTACTAAACTCGCAGACTTCACAAGATAACTCCTTAAGAGAACTACACGAGGGCACAAGACGCTTCAAATTCTGAAGAGATGGATGACCAAGCCGACAATGTTGTTGATATAAGGACTCTGATGACTGAAGAGCAACTGGTTGAACACCACCACTGGTTAGGTAATACAGACCACCACGCTCAACACCGGCACCAATCTTCCTCCCCGTCTTGAGATCCTGAAATACACAACCATGAGGAAGAAATGTGACCGAACAATTTAAGGATTTTGTAAGTTGACTAATAGACACAAGATTAAAGGGTAAACGAGGAACATGCAACACAGAGTTTAAAGTAAATGATGGAGAGACAGAAACTGAACCCAAACCAGTAACCTCAGTGGTAGAACCATCTGCTAAGGTAACATGAAAGGTCTTATCCATGGACTGACAAGTAGAAAAGAGTTTAGAAGTACCAGTCATATGATTAGTAGCACCAGAATCGATAACCCAAGGAGAAGAAAAAGATGATGCAACACAAGCAACGGAGGGACCTGTCTGAGCGAACGTAGCTGTGGAAGATGAAGCTGCAGCAGCAGAAGGCTGAATGGACATAAGACGCTGATACTCCTCTGCTGAGATAGTCACACTGCTATCAGTAGAATGAGTAAACTGCCCAGTATCCTCAGAATGAGCAACCTGATGAGCCTGGGAAAACCATGAAGATCATAGCAATAGTCCACTGTATGACTTGTACCCCGACAATGAGTACAGAACCTGGTACCACGGCCACGACCAGAACCACCGCGACCAGAATTACCTCCCCCTGACGTGCGACCACGACTATTTCCACCACGACCACTAGAACTGTTACCTGAATCATAGCCACCAGAACTTCGACTACCAGAACCACGACCACGACTGCCAAACCCAGAATCACGGCCGCGACCACGGCCATTACTCGACCCAAAACCACTAGAACCCACTGAAGCTAAAGCAGAACGATCAGATGGTGACTGAGAGACAGAACCAACATCTGAGACAGAAGCCTGGCGAAGATGACTAAACACCTCATCGAGAGATGGCAACTCCCGCTCTCCCAATATCTGAGACCGAACTGGATCATAAAATGATGGTAAACCATACAGAAATCGAGCAACCTCCAAACGCTCACGCTGACGCGCCATAACCTGAGGATCACTGGAGATAGGCTCATAAACACGGAGTTCCTCACAAATACCACGAAATCTGGCATAGTAGTCCTCCAACGATCCAGTACTCAATGACAGAGAAAAGAACTGATGATGGAGATCATATGTACGACGAAGATTATCAACCCCTGAATACATCCTGGCAACCCGATCCCACACTTCCTTGGCACTATCAAGGTAAAACAGAGGGCCACTGATCTGAGGTTCCATACTATTCCACAACTCAACTCGAATATGACAATCCTCAGCTTCCCAGTCACTATAATCCTTAGCATCTTTGTTTGGAGGACTGTCTGTCAAATAACGAAATTTTCTCTCACCCATATAATAAACTTTGACAGCACGAGACCAAATAGCATAATTATTGCCATTCAAAGGAATAGAGGTAATGGAATCCTTCTCACGACGCCGAGAAGAGCCAGAAGAACTACCAATAATGATAGAACCAGAATTAGGTACAGATGCAGACTTTTCTTCAGACATAATCACCGATCACCACAAAATATCCACCAGTAAATCAAAAATAACCAACTGTCTCGACAAATCAACCAAACAATTACGATAACCAACTAAGCAACCACCAACAACCAATACTAAATGAAACCACTGGAAGTCTGCATCTGCTCATATCAAACAGTCCAAAAAACTACTAACAGAACATACCAATTATACTAGACACAGCAAGGGACAGTAAAGACTCTGATGACAAGGTCGAGCTTCAACAGAGCACTGGGTGTGGATTTCGAGCAGCAACAGAGCACAAGAGGTGGATTTCGAGCATCAACAGAGCACTGGGTGTGGATTTCGAGCATCAACAGAGCACAAGATGTGGATTTCGAGCATCAACAGAGCATTGGGGGTGGATTTCGAGCATCAACAGAGCATTGGGGGTGGATTTCGAGCACCAACAGAGCACAGGATGTGGATTTCGAAGGTTTTAAGGGCTGTACAAGTCTCGTATGGGGTTTTCGAAGGTGAAATAGGGCTGTATAGATCTCGTATAGGGTTTTCGAAGGTCGTCTATGGATTTTCGAAGGTCGTCTATGGGTTTTCGAAGGTCGTCTATGGGTGGGTCTGGTTCGCATGGGGTTTTTGAAGGTCGTTCATGGGTGTATGGATCTCGGTTGGTTCTGGTTTAGGGTTTGCAGATGGATGTTGTCGGCTGTAGGGGATCCAGTGTATTTGGCTGAAGAAGACGATGGTTTAGGGTTTAGACATAATTAGGTTTAGGGTTTAGACAGAATTAGGTTTAGGGTTTAGAACTAGCTCTGATACCATGTTGTTTTAGATGGGAGAGAGAGAAGTGTGTAAGGTGTTAATAAACCCTCACACAAGTCAATGTTATTTATATTATTGAGCATCTTAATACAAGTCTACGATAGGCGATGTGGGACAAACTAACATAGACATATTCTAACAAGTCGGGAATCCGAAATGGCGGCGCCAGCACAACACAAGCCGCCATACCTCCAGAGGCTCTGCTTTGCTGCAGATCCACTCTGGTTTCGTCCTGAACCCCCCTTGACCCATCCTCTTTGATTCTGATTGTGGGGCACTCAAAGCACTTGATGTATACCAGAAAGAAGAGGCTTTCCCGTGGGCTGGGCTGGGAGATTAGCCGCCTCTTCACTCTCCTTTATCCTATCATTGAATGCGATAGCTAAATCTTATCCAGATTCTATCCTACAAAATATTACCAATATTTTTTTTTTTGATCAGATACGAAATGTTACCAATTGTCATGTATGTTCATGGAACCTAAACCAAAGTGAGAACTGGAGCCAAATGGGGCCGGGGCCAGGGTTCTTTTTGAAGGATGCCCAGTTACAGGTGGAGGGATGACCTCTGAGATATGCAGTCTCCAAATACTTCTCTTCCTGACAAGAAAGCCTCATTCATGAGTTGTCGAGCTTGGAGTTCATTCCTTTCCTAGTCTCTTAGCTATAGATGAAATCGATCAAGAGTGGTATACATAGGGAATTGCTTTTTTGGTAAATACCCGTAGAATCATATTCTTAAGTGACCTCAACAACCTCTTGTTCTCCTTGGTCAGGACAGGAGCACAGAGCATTCTTGTCAGAGAGATGCTCATCTATGATGCACACACGGAACGGACACGGACACGGACACGGACACGGGGACACGGCAATCCTAAAAAAATGGGGACACGGACACGGCAGGGGACACGCCACGTGTATATTTATTTATTTATTTATTTATTTACATATATATATATAAGTTAAGTTACCATTTTCACACTTCTGGCATCTCCTCAACTTCTTCTGGATTCACCTCCACAATTGAACCTTCAATCTTCCTTTCCATTTCAACAATGTCTTGTGAAGTCACTCTTGGGCACAATCTTATCCCTTTTCCAGGAATTTTGAGCAAATGTGCCTTCACTCTAGCGTATGTACCCCGTAATTCGAGTTCACAAAAATGACACCTAAACTTGGTGAGCCTCCCTATTTGTGCACCTTCAAGTTTAGTAACATAACTCCAAAGAACTTGATCATTTTCAGCCATTGTAGTTCTGCAAAATAGATACATAACAAGCAAAACGAAGGATAAAGATCAACCATTAAGTTCCATAGCAAGCAAAGCATTCATCATAAAGATCAAACATAAGTTCTTAGTTCTTACATCAAACAAACACCCATAAAACAAGACATTCAAAACAAGATAAACACTTATAGTTCAATACAACCGAATTTGCCCTTAAGCAACTAATCCCCAAACTTCAATTAGATCCAACATCCATCATTTCTTCAATGTCATCTCCATCATCCGTAAAGACCACGGCCTCCATTTCGGGTTCATCAAGTGAGAGGTTTGCAACCTCAAGCATCTCAACCTCATCAAGTGAAAATTGGTCTCCCGCAATATCCCACATCTTTGTTTGCCCTTGACAATATTGTGGGCTTCTCCTTGATAAAAGCCGAAGGTTGCTATGAACAAACACCAAGTCCTCCGCCCGTTGGGGGGTCATTCTATTCCTTTTCAATGAATGAATGAAAGAGTATGTGCTCCAATTTCTCTCACAACATGATGAAGAAGAAGGTTGAATGAGAATCTTCAAGGCTATCGTTTGAAGAGTCCGAGCGGATGCACCATGAATAACCCACCAAGAATGAGGATCCATATTCCATCTATCTTCAATAGAATCAATGTCGGCAAATGGCCCATCCTTGGTTGAGAATTTGGCATACTCCATATTGGCTTTGGTACGCTCCGAGGGATCATCAAAGTACCTTTTCAAGCATTTCTTCCTCTCATTTGTAACCTCTTCATCTTGGTGTGGAGGAACTCGCTTTGGATCCTCTTCAAGCCATTTTTCACTATAATACCTAAATTACAAAGTAAATAAATAATTAAGAGGTGAATGGTACAAATACCGAGTTAGTGCAAATGGTAAATGAATTACCTTGGATTTAGAGCATGTGCCAAGCAATGAAGAGGTGTATTGGCCTTGTTCCACCTATCCACAAGTATTTTATGAACAACATTGTAAAATTGACCGTCATCATCCACACAAGGGATCTTCTTCTCAAATTTCTCAATGGCACACCTCACTTTCTCAATCATGGTATCCCACATGTCATAAACCAAATGGAGAGTGGGCTTGTCCGTGTCACATGCTCTAACCATGTCATAAATAGGAGATGTAAATGATAGAATGTAGTCCACCTTATCCCACCATGTCTCATTCAACAAAGTTTCCCTCACAAATGAAGCCCCACTCTCCTCCCTACAAGCATTCCATTGACTACTAATTACCATCGATTGAAGACCTTGCTTGATGAGCTTAAACCTCCTAAGCATCACAATGGATGAAGCAAAACGAGTGTCCGCAATCGAAAGTAACTTCAAAGGAGCAAACTCATTGAAGATTGTCAATCTCATTGAGTGATTCATTATGTGATTCTTAATGATCGATGCATCACCAACGACAATGCTAATCCAACCACACTCATCATACACAACCGAGTTACTCTCCACATTTTTTGCGGCACAAATGTTTTTCAAAGCAAGATTTAGAGTGTGCACTACGCAAGGAGTCCAAAAAATGTGAGGATATTGTGTTTCAATGATTTGTCCCGCCGCCTTACAATTTGCCGCATTATCGGTGAGGATTTGCACAACATTCTTAGCCCCAACCTCAATAACAACCTCCTTCATCAATGTAGCAATGAAATGTTTATCCTTTGTTTCCCCCTCACAATTATAGGCCTTAAGAAACATAGGTAAACCTCCGGTGACCGCCATAAAGTTGATTAAAGATCTTCGTTGCGGATCACTCCAACCATCACTTGCAATCGTCACGCCCTTCTCCTTCCATGTGCCTTTAATAGGCTCTAACAACCGTTCAACATTTGCCCTTTCTTTTTGAAGCAATGTCGTTTCTCAACAAGTTGTACCCGGAGGTAGATAACCCGGTATGCTATTATTCGCGGCATAAGTATATGAGCTAACATAGTAAGGATTTCTTGCCAAATTGAAAGGCAATCCGCCGGTGTAAAACATTCGAGCAATCTCACCATGTAATTGATCTCGGGCTCCAACATTAAAGCATTTCACGACAGGATTATTAAGTTGAGTTACGTTTCCCCTCCTCCTTTTTGATCCCAAGCCTTCTAGTGTGTGATTCAAATTTGAGCTACTCGTAAGAGATGCACTAGAAGGAGGCAATGGAATTGACTTTGGTTGGGATTGTTCAGATTTATCTCTCTCCTCTTCCATCAATCTCTTAAAATTCAAAGTATCGGTACTTGTTACCTTCTTACAAGCCGCTATCCCCTCACCAACCGTTTTCAACAAGTGAGCTTTCACCCTTGTGTAAGACCCATTTTTTTCTAAACCACAAAAGTTACACTTCCATTTGTAATTCCCACCTCTTCCGGGAAAATTGTCCAATTTAGTTACAAATTTCCAAAGTACTCCCCCCTTTTCCTCACCCCCGGCAGTGGGTACGCTACTGGCACCCGTTGAGGAAGACATTTTAGTATTTTACTGATGGGCACAAAAAAAATTGCAAAGTATTAATAATTTGTTCAGAATAATTGATAAACATTGTCATTTGATTTTATTGCTTACATAGTTACATATGTTGACTGACATAGTGACATGGACTAAGTTGAGACAGACAGATTATATGCAAACATACTTACAAACAAACAAAAGTGACGAAAGACCTCCATACAGATTTTATGCAAACAAACATACATATTGTTTCAAAAAAAAAAAAGAAATAAAAAATAAAATAGAAGGCAGCAGTAGTAGGCGAGAACAGAGAGAGATTTACAATCAGTCAATCACAAGTTCACAACTACCATGCGAACAGAGAGAGAGAGAGAGAAGATTGAGAGAGGAGAGAGTTGAGACAGATTTGAGAGAGGAGAGAGAGAGGAGAGAGACATCACATACCTGAATGACCACTGTTGGTCGACTGTGAATCCAGCAAGAGCTCTGTTAGCAGTAGCAGCTGCTTGATTTCCAGTTGTAGCAGCTCGATTTCCAGTTGTAGCAGCTCGTTTTGCACAGCAGATGATCGATACGACCACTGTAGAGCTTGATTTAGGGTTCAGTGGTTCACTAGTAGCACTGTAGCAGCTCGATTGGCAGTCGTGGCAGCTCGATTTGAACAGCAGATGATCGATTTCAGCAGCAGCTCGAGCAGTAGCAACTCTTTTGGCACAGCAGCTCGATTTAGGGTTCTCAGGAGTTTTGGTCGACTGATTTGGTCGACTGATGAGGGTAAGGATATTATATAGTTTGACCAAATTACACTTTTTACCTTTAAGTTTTGATTAATTTCAAATTTACCCCATAAAGTTTCAAAAAAATTCAATTTGCCCCCAGCCGTGTCCCCATCCGTGTCCCCCCGTGTCCCCAGCCGTGTCCCCACCCAAAAAAGTACCCTAGCCGTGTCCCATGCCACGTGGCGTGTCGGGACACGTTTTTTGCCGTGTCCCCGCCGTGTCCCCGTGTCCCCGTGTCGGGACACTGCGGTACGGGTCCGGGAGAGGTGTCGGTGCTTCATAGATGCTCATATGTGCTTCTTGAGTCCTTGATCCATAATGAGTTGTTATTCCGAGGGAGTCTAGCTGCATTTTCATAGAAGGGAGAGCACAAGCTAAGGGAAGGATTTCCAATTGAAGGAGTAGAAGTAGGAACATCAAATAAGAGTCCGAGCCGGTGCAGAAGCAGAACCAGACCTAGGTTCCCGCCAAAGGATACCCATTTACAGGATGAAGAATAACCTGAGGCCCCGATTGGATGCGGGATACGTTTTGGTGGGATTAAATAGTAAGGGGGGATAAGATAGTAAGGGGTATTATTTAGTAAGGGTGGACCCACAGTGATGTGACATTTATGAAGGGGGGATTAAATAGTATGTGGTTTGGATGAATTTGTGATAAAGGGGGATAAAATTGGGTAGATGATGTAAAAACTTGGCAAATGACTTATTTGCCCTTGAACAGTCATATTAGATTTTATGATAAAAAATACATAAACACAATAGTAATTAAATTAATTATACTTTTTAATAAATAATTCCTTTTATTAGTTATATCTAAAATTAAAATATTCAATTATTATTTTTTTATTATTCATTTCAATAATATTTCGAAGTTTAATTTTTTTTTTTCCTTTCTAGTTATACGTGTTTAATAATTACTAATTAGTAATTTTTATGTTATTCCCCAACAATGTGAAATTCTAAAGTGTATGTGTATAAAATTAGAAGTAAAAATGTCTAATACAAATAAGGACCTAACAAATTGTGGTATGATGTAATTTTAAAAGTTTGTGGGATAAATTTATAGTAAATTTATATCTTTAACTAGTTTTTTTTTTTGTGTGTAAAGAACATCTTTAACTTGTTTAAAGAATCAAAATCCTAGCTTTCGTGGGTAACAGTTACTCAAATAAACAAGAAAACGAAAGTGTTCAGTTATTCAAAACCAATGGGTGATTATTTTTTAAATGCGTAATTGCTTGTAAAACGTAATTTACTACACAAGTTACAATTTCCTCCAATGAAAGAATATTTATTATTGGTCAAATCTTATTTTCAGTCAAAAGGTTAAATGAATTAGTTATGCAATAGATATGGTGGCTGAACTTAGTTATGAGAGCTTAATTACAATTTTACCCAAAAATAATGGGAGAAGAGTGATATTTAAATAGTACATTTCAAAATAATGGAATGATTATCCAACATTTAGCTAGTATGGTGCGAATACTTGTACTATTTACCACTTAACTCGTTAGTGTGCCTTTTTTCGTTTGGAAATGATTTTGACACCCCTCTTATATCTCAATTTGTAGTTTAATTTGGTGCAAAAAAAAGTAAAAAAATTAATGTGAAAATTCTTTGTTTTTTGATCCGAAGGATATTGCAAAGCAAGCCAACAATGTCAAATTCTAAAGTATAAAATTTTTCAAAATTTTTTGTATCAAATTAAAGATCTCAATTAGTAGTTCAATTTGGTGCAAAAAAATTAAAAAATTTGCACAAAAGTACTTCATTTTTTGATCCGAAGGAAATCACAAGAGTTCGTAAAACATTTACAATGCCATTCGGTTTCTTTTCAAAAACAGAAAAAAAAAAACTAGGGGTAAAGGGAGGGGTATAAGGGAGGGTATGGGGGTAATTTCGTAGGGGGTATTGGGGGGTATAAATTAGTAATAGGGGGGGGGGGGCGGGTGTTATTAATTAGTAAGGGCTGGGGGGTATAAAGGGGTATTAAAAGGGTGGGGGTATAAAATTATCCGGGTGCACTTTTGTTCCCAAACCATGCATAAAACCGTGGGACCGGGATAAGGGGAGGGGGTATAATTTTATACCCCTTGTAATGCTGCATCCAATCAGGGCCTCAGAGCACTAATAAGATGTATGATGTGCAAATTCCAAGTACTTCTCTGCCAGGCCTAGAAAGCCTCCATCATGAGTTGTTGAACTAGGTGCGCATTCGCTAGTATCTCAGCCATAGAGCAGAGTACGTGAAGAATGGCATATTCTGGGAATTGCTTCTTTGTAAATTATCCGTAGATTGATGTTCTTGAGTGACCTCAACAGCCTCTTGTTCTCCTTGATCGGGGCAAGGGAATGACTTAAACATATTTATAGTACTAGTGAAAATAATATCTAGAGGGTTTTCTGGGGTTTGATTAATAAGACGTGGATTTCCACTTCCCATTATATCATTAGTATTTATGGAGTTCTTGCCATATTTCTCATTTGTTTGCGTTGCTAGTTTTGGTCGATGAACTGGGTTAAAAAATTTAGTCTTTATTTCTGTGTCACTGTTGATTTCTTCACTGCCCAAAATAATTTCTTAATGTCAACACACAAACATGTGCGCACACACTCTTGACTATTTAGTGGTTATGCTTCAAAATATTTACGATGTTCCCTGAAAAAATTGCACAGGAACACTTCGAAGCTCTAAGTACCGAGTTTAGCAGTGAAGTACAACTTTTGGCCAAGATTGATCATAGAAATCTTGTGAAGCTGCTTGGTTATCTAGATAAAGGCAATGAGCGTCTTATTATAACCGAGTATGTGCCAAATGGTACCCTTAGAGAGCATCTAGATGGTAAGGTTAACAGACTGTAAGGGATTGGCTAAAATTTGCTAATCTGGAGATTTAATTTGACGCTCATGATGCGGTGCTTGTTGGTGGCAGGTATGCGGGGTAAAATTTTGGACTTTAATCAGCGACTTGAAATCTCCATTGACGTTGCTCATGCCCTTACTTATCTCCATCTCTATTCAGGTGAGCCATTTCTTATGAAGTAAAGTATTTAGTTGTTTTCAAAATCATTTAGTCAGTCATTGTGTGGGTTTAATTGTGAAAACATTCAAACATCCAGCTCTAGTGGTCAATTTGAGTGGACAATTACAATTAGAAAATTACATCCAGATCCAGTGGGAGTCTTAGAACAAGCTGGAATAGTATGTGTTGTTCTCATTTGCCTGTCTTCTTGGGCCCTTGGCAACCAAATGGGAATCTATGAATGTATATTTCCTATCGGCTTCATTTAACCTTTCATCAATGGGCGCTAACAAGTATCCATCAAAGAGAAGTAATACCCAGTTTGCCACGTATAGGTGAGAATCTGGGAGGGGTGAATGAGGTACAAGCTTAGCAACTGTAATCTTATGTTCAAAGTGGCTGCCCTCATATTCAGACTCAAAACCTCATGGTTAATAGGTCCACGGGTTCCCAATAGAATATAGTAAAATGAATTTGTTCAATAAGGTTATTAGGATAATGAACTATCTTAACTATGTAAGAAGTTTAAGTTGTCACCGGGAATCATACTGTAATGTTAGTTAAAGCTTGAGATTTTGAGATTCTTAAAGCCCCTCTGTTTTTCCAACCTGATTAGCATTTTCTTGGCTTCCCTTTCCTACTTTATGCACCAACACCTGCTTCATCTTGCAGTGCTTGATCGTCTACGAAATTTGTTATCATCTAAAACTATTTGTATTTCATGGCCAAATGCATCTGAACCTAGTCTCTAATGTCCCCTCTGCTTACAATCTTGTTTGAGTACACACGTCTTAATTTATAGACTTATATTCTAATTCATGTTCGTAACCTTTTCTTATGATATCTTATTGGGCTTTCTTACGTCTGAGTGGTCGAAAATTTGACTCAAAGCTAACGTATGGATTTATCTGGCAAAAAACCATCTTTCCCTTCTATAGCTAAAAAAGTTATCATAGACATGCTGCTGCAGTTATTTAGTGAACGATAGATGCAGATTGTGTCACATAAGAATCCCCTGTTGATATGTTCAACTGTTCATGCATCATAGCTTATCTTTTTCAAAACACCATTATCTTATGTTTTTGAGCCACTTGAACCCCAAGACTTTCGTTGATGTTGCCACAGAGAAACAAATCATACACAGAGATGTGAAGTCATCCAATATTCTCTTGACGGAGAGCATGAGGGCCAAAGTGGCCGATTTCGGATTTGCTAGACTCGGCTCAATGGACTCTGATAAAACACATATCTCCACCAAAGTGAAAGGAACAGTTGGTTACCTTGACCCGGAGTACATGAGGACCTACCAACTGACCCCCAAGAGCGATGTATACTCGTTTGGGATCGTGCTACTGGAAATATTGACAGGTCGTCGCCCGGTGGAGTTGAAGAAACATGCTGACGAGAGGGTAACTCTTCGCTGGGTAAGTTCGTCTTCCCCTTTGTCAACAAGATCTCTTTGTCCCATATTGCGGATCGCCGGTCCCCTAATGCCTCAGAATGTAATTTTAAACTTATTATTTCCAGCATGAACAAGTTTATTTATAGATACTCTTAGAAGTAGTTTGGAACCTTACAAACTTTGTTCTTGGACTTTTCAAAAAGGCCTTGTACACTTTGGTACGTCCGAAAAAGTAGAGTGTGCGACCAACAATATTTGACGGAAGGAATACCACATAAAAACTGCTTTTAAAATGATATAGTTTGAGTGTCAGAAATCACGTGAAAGGACTGCGAAGTAATTGAAATGTATCATCAGCCAACACCAAGGGGGTTGTACAAATTAGGTTCCAAACAACTATTGGTAGGAAGTAAAGACTTTGCAGAGAAAGTCAACATTGTTACCAGAGTTTAAGTTTCAACCCCTAAGCTTTTCCCTCCCTTTTAACACCACAATTTTCTCGTCCATGTCGTGATTAGAGGTCTTGTCTTTCAGATTGTTTATCCCAATCTATAAGAACTCAGGAGGGTAGTGCGATAGGTAGCCTGACAACCACACGTTAAAAGAAAACATCATATGATTGAGAAATTAGGCTTCGTTTATTTAGGTTTATGATGATGTGAACAGTCTTAGAGTAGAATCCTAGCCTTGATTTGCTCCGTGTATTGTGCTGGCTGGGCAGGGCGAACTCAAGCTTGACTATTATCATAAATTTATTGGACCTTGCATATTGGAGTATGTTATAGCATACAACTCAAAACCAATTGGCAGTAAGTGGAGAGGCCGCCCAGACTCATATGCTAGCTTTGGAGGTTATAATTATCTAATGTGGGAGAAGCTCTAACAGAGGACATTGACCTGCTAGTAACTAATGAACTTATGGAAACTCGATCAGATTCCTTGTTAAGGAACTTAAATCATGCACATCTTGTTATATGGCATGGAGTGTTGGGCTACCAAGAAACATGTGAAAGTGTAGCTGAAATGAGAATTTTGAGATGGATGTGTGGTTAGACTTCGCGAGAGAGAATTAGAAAAAAAGAAAACCTTTGTGTGTTGGTAGGGATTGCACCGATAAAAGATAAGATGATAGAGAATAGATAGAGGTAGTTTGAACGTGTCTAGTGTAGACTGATAGACGCGGTAGTTAGGAGGAGTGATATGGTTATGGTAGATGGTAGCATTAAGGGGAGAGGTAGACCAAGATTGACTTTAGAGACGGTTATTCGAAAGGATCTGGGGCACATGCCCTACTGCACTTTTTTTTTTAGTTTTAGTTTGTTTTTTTGAAATTAGTAGTTCTAGTTTTACTTGAATCTAACAATTATTGCTTTTTGTATAGTTGAGTCACCTAGGTTGCACAACTAGGCACATATCAAGGTTATTTTGTTAAATAACTGAAAATAGGTTGTACATTATCTACTTTATTTAGGATCTGTACTAGGTCCCACTTCATATTAGGTCCCACTTCAAATGTCAAAGCCATTTTTTAATATCGTAACCTTTTAATCATTCTGTAAAAATATATCTCAATTAGACGTCCATAAGTGCTTAATCAAACTATCTAATTTTTTGCTGTAAGACCATGTTGTTCAGTCAAATACCTATCAAAATGAGAGTGACTTGAATTGTTACACAAACAAGCCCCACAAAATGAATATTTCTGATAATTGAAGTAAAAATGCAGTGTCAACTTCACGGAAAAAAGTAAGTAATTTTCACCCAGTATGGATAATGAGTAATGTTAACACATTAATTAGGTGGGTGAACAAAATAGTACTCAAAACTTGAAAACTCTCCTTCATTTCTCATGATGTAACTAACACGCAACTGACGCAAGCTACTGTCGAATCTCTAACAACCATCAAATCGTGAGTCGGTGGGATGTTGGCAGAGGTTGGCTATCACCGGAGTTTTTGTTTCTATAGTGCCCCCAGTAATGCATATTCTTAGCTTTGCCACAGGATAGAACACAGTGAAGCCAACCCCAGTTGATTGGGACTCAAGACTGGGTTTGATTTGGTATGTTAGAATCTCGTGAACCCATGACAATTGCATGTCGAGCAAATTCACAACCCAAGATTCTTTTGAACTATTCTGAATGTATTTGCGCCCGAGATGTATAGTTGGACATTCACTTGGCAATCATATTATTTAAACTGAGTTTACCATTAAGTGTCCATGTAACTCCAATGTTATGAATGAAATGCCACTACACAACTAATAAATACCCTTTTATCCTATAAGGTAAGAAGTGTCGATTGACGAATAGAAATAGCATGTCGCACGCCTTTACATGAGTCTATGTAACATAGCTTCAGTGTTCAAAAAGGAGGTCTAGAGGTTGAGTACTCGCAGCCTAGGTGCTAGAGGGCCCCTTGCCTCTAGCCCGACTAGGCTCCGAGTACTCGGCCCTAGAAGTTAGAAGGTGTTTGGCCGTCCTAGGAGCGCCTAGCGAGTTTAGAACTTTGCATAGCTTGTCAATATGCCCCGTAACCCCAACTGGACTTGATGTCCTCTCTCTCTTGGTTCACTATGCAGGCCTTCAAGAAGTACGATGAAGGAAATGTAAGGATGATAGTGGACCCTTTGATGCAGGAAGTGGTGGATGAAGACATACTTATGAAAATGTTTGAGTTGGCATTCCAATGTGCCGCTCCCACGAAATCGGATCGGCCGGACATGAAAGCAGTGGGAGAACAATTGTGGGCAATTAGAATGGATTCTGTCCGAAGTGGAAGGAGAGGGTAAGAAGTGCAAAGGAAAAAAGTGTTTCCAGATTTATTATATTTCTTGTGTAAAGCAAAAACCCATTTACAGGCAAATCTTTACTTTTTAGCTTCTTTCTTTACATTTTCATTCCACCGCGACATTATTAAAGAGAGTGTGTATCTGGAAATAGAAGTACATTTCACTTCAATGATGGTTGTGTTATGCAAGTTTATGACAAGAATCAATGTCAATGGTGCTTTTTCTTGGAAGGACTGCATTTTTTTCTCTCGTCATTTCGTTTTTCGCTAGACATTTTTACTATTGATGCAGCAACGAGCTTTTGTGGTTTATTTTTTTCACAATTTAACCCAACGAGGGATATTGTAAAGTATAATTTTTACAGTAAATTTGAAGACATTTGCTGAATACTCCTACAAGATAAGGTAGTGGAAACAAAACTTGAATTTTAACCATATAATGATGGAAGTTTGCAACTTCGCATCAGTTGGGGCCAGAAAAATCAGCATGATGGCCTGAGGCCCGCAGCCTTGTCCCAAATTGGCTTGGTGTCGCCTGGCTGAACCGGCTCCAGGCCAGGCAAAAGTTACGCACGACTAGCCCGGCCTTAGCCATCCTTATGATCAACTTGAAAAAAGCAAGACGGTGCGTGGTTTAATCCTATGAGATTCCTGCAAAGAATAGCATTTTAAACCATGCCGATACCAAAATATATATGAACTGAAACGGCGGACCAGATCATTATTTTTATTTTTGCAATCGTCCCCTTTTCTTCATACACTGCTTTAGGGATACAAATTGACAAGTCTAAACTTTGTGGACCAAATTGATCGAATGCATTAATCAATACTGCATATAAAACCTGCTCGACATTCAGCTAAAACACTTTCTATTTACGTAATAAAATGTTACATATTAAATAGACTAAACCACAGCAAAATTCGTTACCTTTTCTACACATAAGACATTAATTTGTGTCATTGAATCAGACTTGCGAAATTCAGCCAGAGAAATTATGTACTCGTCCCGAAAAGATTGTTTCTGGCTCTGGATTTATGAAGAAATTGAGAATGAATGCGTCCTAAACGTGGGCCTGATTCCTTGATATTGTACAGCTCAATAAGAGTTATTTACGGACTTAATTCGAAGGCACTTCTGGTGCCCCAACAAGGAAACCGGATTCTTAATTTTTTCCACCTGCTCTTTACCAATAAAGGATGCAAACCCAGGACGTGTTCTGGCATGAAGTCATGCCTTGTCAATATACCCACCACTGGCGATCTCTGCAAGCACGGAGAAGAGTTCGTATAAATCAAGCAAGCATATACGGATGTCGTGCATGTTTTAGGCCAACAGAAATTGCAACTCCATTGCATATACTCCAGATGCATCAGACTATCTTTCCAAAATTGAAGATTTACAGAAACTAAACAAACAGAAGGGAGAGAATTACTCACATTAGAAATTGTAGGTATAACCAACAGATGCCTTAAACCAACTTCTCGGAAAAGTATCAGAGCCTTTGCCAACGACATGGTCTCCACCACAGTATACGGAGAAGCATTTGTAAAAGGATGCAAATCAACAAACATCTCCATCTCTTCTTGGCTCAAATCTATATCTTCTATTTTATCACTATTTCCCAAACTACCCTTCTTTTGAAAATCCCCTGCTGTGAACTGATCAAATGCGTCAATGCCTGTTGTCATTGGATTTGGCAAGAAAGCTTTCTTCTTCAGCAAAGTGATTAGATGGGCCCGGAGGATTAAACCGAACAAAATTGGGGTTTCAGAAAGTGGAGGCTCATCTATAACAGGAAAACCATTGTGCCTTGTTGTTTTGAGAACATGTACTATGTTACTAACCTTCTCAATGCCATGAAATAGCTGAAGTGGTCCCGTGACCACATCACTGACTGTTAATTGCCTCATGTATGGCTCCACATGAGATTCTAGGTACGGAAAACCCTTCAATCTCATTATAATGTCATAAATATTGCCATTGAACGCATCGGCTACCGTTTTTGAAATAAGAAGAACTAGCATAATTAGGGGTAGGAGTAATAGGTTATTGGTCAACTCTAGGATAATAACACACAAAGAAACTGTCATCCTCATGGACCCACCAAGAAGTGAAGCAGAACCCAAGACTGCAAAAAGGCCATGGTTGAGATTCGAGCGAGAACCAAATAACATTCCAATAAAACGACCATAAGATGCACCAGTCAATATAACAGGTACAAAGAGACCAGAAGGAACTGCAATCCCGTAGCTAAATATACTGAGGAAAAAACATGCAGTGAAGAATATAAGAATAGATGACACGTGGAACTCAGAGTCAGTGTTCTTGCTGAATAGGTTTCTGATTGCATCGTCATTCGTGTTGAAAATAAGGCTGGCTAGATCATTGTAGTGACCAGGAGGACACTGGAATTTCTTGTAGTTACCAGAACGACCAATTGTCGGGCAAGGTTCAGATGCATCAGTTGGGCAAGCTTGGCAAGATGCAAGCCACGGCAATCCAAATAGAAGACAGGATGTAAAAATGGAAATTGAACATGCAATAAGTATCTTCGAAATTCTGCCTTTCCTGAAAAAAATGATTTGATAAAGAAGATTAAGCTCGTGAATATGCTTTCTGAGGAAAGATTTTAGCAGTTCAGACAAGGATCAAAAATTCATTTCAGTATATTGCTTCAGTAAACTGGGGATAGAAGAGATTGTGGAAACATTTTGAAACATTTTGCAAAACGTAGCCAGAACTCAGTGGAACTGGCAAAAAGCTTGGTTATGTATGAACATTATCGTTGGATATTCATAATTGGTGTGAAATAACTAAAAGTTTAAGTATGCTTCCTGAACTGCGACGGTGCTTTTTGGCATGTGTCACTGAAACCTTAGAAGTTTGCTATGGAGCTAATGTTTGACTTCGGTTATTTTGATGGAAACAATATAAAAGTTTGTTCCTCGAGTACAGATCAAGGAAGCCAAAAAAGCTTACGAGGAAACTTACCCATTCACTAGATTGTATATCCGCAGAACCTTGTCTAAAAGAAAATTATAGAAACTTCCTAATATGCCCCCTATCACTCCAAGAAGAATAACAGCAGGCACATCCCCAAGGTGATAAGATACACTTTCTGAAGTGACATCAAACATTATCAGACCTCCAGTTCCGAATAGCCCACATTTCCCAGAATAGCAAAAGTCAATCAGAGCCCGAAGCACAATGGCAACAGCAGTTGTTGTGAAAAAAGCTCTCCATAAAAGGGCGCTTCTCCACCTGAAGGACAAAGTATTGATATGTTTTAGAAAGTTTATCATGAGAAGAACACATTATTTTGGCCCTTTCAATGTTTACCAAGAATACCAATATGCATATGTATGGACATGCCAATGAATGAGTTGCAATTAGTGCAGAAAAAAAAAGAGAAAAAATAACAAAAAATCCTTAACTATAATACCACAAAGAATAGCAAAAGCCTCAGCAAGTTAGCCAACAGTAAAGAACCAGTAAGGTCTTTATCCCATCAAAATAACTTTTGGTTTTCCTTCACCCGCTAAACACCACATCAACCACAAGCATGCCAGCTCCCAAACAATTTTCTTGTGTTGCACATCTACATATATCTGGATCCAGGATCCTTATCTAATTCCCAAAACTGATGACAGTGAGCTTGCTTAGGAAAGCTCATGTGATCCTTAAGTGAGGAAATATGGGACTCGTCACGTTCCCATTTTGATGATCTGAGCAGTTTATCTTGTAGTTCCCAAAGAGCGAATCGTCTCTCATGCAACTATTTAGCTTCACTGCATAAGTTAACAAATGAAAACTTTCCCTTTCGCTACCATCTCAACAAAAGAAAATTATCCCTATTCAAAACTTTTAAGGACTATGAGTTCTATATGTTATTAGAAGATACACGTATGGAGAATAGTTGGGGAAGGCAAAATAACAAGAAACTGACAAAGGTGGCACAAAACATAGGCAGATGTCCTATTGTTATGCGGTAAGAATGTGAACTTTCAGGTGAAGCAATCAGGCATAAACACTCTGAGCTTACACTTTTAGCTGTCAGCTACTGTACCACCTATCTTGTAGTTATTTCCTTGCATGACCTAGATTTTAGAGCTTCTTCTTGGCTAATCACCAATTCCTCATCAAACGTCGTTTGACTCATTCTACTTTGAGCTATTTTGATACGTGTCATATACTGTTCACAAAACTACTAGGCTACTACATAGTATCCAAATGCAATTCAAGCTTTCACATCTAGCTCCAGCATGAATTTCCCAAACAGCAAAAAATGATCTCAAAATACGCATCTTCCTAGCTTAATTTATAGCTACATACAAATAAACAGAAGGAAACTTTGTATGACACAGGATATTAAACAAACAAAAAAAAAAATTTACACTAAGCTGAACACTACACGTGAATGATGAACAAGTTGGCCAACTGAACAAATTATTAAATAGAAGTATTAGAAAACTGGTACTTCCAAAAAGAAAAACAAAAAGCAGTTGATGGCAATACCATGATGCCATTTCTTCAAGAGCAAACAACACACCACCAACTGGGGCACGAAAAGCTGCAGCTATTCCAGCAGCTGATCCACATGTCACAAGATCTCGACGGTCTCGGTCATTCTTGAAATATCGTAACCATCTCCATGTCAACCCATACTTCTTTGACCCACCCTGACCCATTAACGCTGCCACACATGCACCAGTGTGCACCATGGGCCCCGCCTTTCCAATATGAAGAGATGATGACACAGCGCAAATGCTACCAACAAACTGTAAAATCAACAACAGTTAACGCAAGACATCTACCTTTAAACAGGAATCACATCATACTTTCATGGGGTAAAGACTTGTGCTTGTGTGGACATGAAAAAAAAGGGGGGGGGGAATGAATAACCGAATGGCCCGAAAGGCAACTCCGAGGTGATTGAAATATACAAATGAGCTCTCAGTGACAGGAGATGTTAGAACTGGCTAAACCAATACACCAAGAATTGTCTTTTCAAGACGTCAAACCCCCCAAAAATCACCGGCACAAAAGGAAGAAATGAATCCTATAAGCTACAACTACTCAGTAAGGTACTCTTTAATTCTCCCTTTGTAGCCTGACAATTGCATGTGAGAAAGAAAGATCTGTTAAATTTGTCATTCTTGCTCCGAGATGGTGTACTTTGTTCACATGGTAAATTGAATCCTCCTCGTGGGACGCAGTACGGAGCTTCCAACTGGCCAGAGCATCAAAGTAGGAGGATTCAGAGGCCCAAACAAGGAAAATGGGGTTCTTGTTTCTGGCCCCTGACACGGGCTTGAGCATGTGTCACATGCAGAGGTAGTTGGTCAGGCACAGCTCAGGTGAGCTGAAGTAAGATCTTCTAGAATGGAGCACAATCGTCTGAAATGGGGCACCAGACAAGAGCTCGAACGCATGTCAGCCCAGTAGCTTTGAATTTGTTGCTATTTAAGTTGTTGTACTTATTTTCTAGCCTAATCTGAGCACTGCAGTTGCTACCGTGAGTGTAAGTACCAATTCTACTGGAGAGAATCGTCAAGATGTATGGATCAACTCATTAACAAATAACAGCTATGGCAGCTAACCCCAAATCATAATTATGGATTGCATACTCTCCTTAAGCTTCCTATTAGCAAGGCCAAACTACCACTCCGAGATCCCCTAAAAGTTTCACCTCAATGTTCTACTTTTGTAGACCTGCAAATTTATGCTTTGTGGTTTCTGCCAAAATTTCAAGCTGTGCTGAGTCTGCTGACTGATGGAATCCTATCCTATCTGCAGATTTAGCAAGAGGATGCATTTCCCTTATTTTCAGTTCCCCATCCTGCTTCCCCTTATGTCATGTTAGGTATTGTAGTAGGCCGAACCCGACTCTACTTGGGCTTGTCAATATGGGGCAGCCCAGAGTTCATGAATGGCCCGTTGGGCCGAACGTCTGTGGACCCAACCAAAGGTCCACCCGTTCCGTGTAGCTCAGCGCTTAGGCCCAGTACCCGGTTTCAGTGGTTTTGGTTTAGGCCGAAGGGACCCGACCTGAAAGTCAGAGATATTATTGCGGTGTCACGTGTGAGCACATGGGTTCGGCCACGTGTCCATTGAGCGTCATCCATGACGTCACTTACCAAAACAGTTATGGGTGATGTGAGGCACTCATGCCGTGCACGAGAGACATGGAGACTCGGAGAGTAAGTACAAACCGTCTATTCATACCCTGGGATAAATCTAGGCAAGGTATGCCGTTCTTAGATCTGGATTACGTTGTACTCTCTCCTCTCCATTCCAAGTACTAACTTAGACATTGGAGTGCCCTCCAGCGACTATAGACGGGCTGGTACTGGTTGCTTCGTCTTGTAGGTACAACGAGCTTGAGGGAAGAAGGGTTGAACTGACCAAACGATTCAAAACCAACCCACAGGTATTCCTTATGAGTTATGACACAAGCCTCCTGAGTAGAACAAGACTGGGACTAAAGTCTTCCTCTACAGTGTAACCAACCCCTTTGGATTCCAAATATGAGCAAAATTTACATTTTAGACGTCATATCTCACTCTCCAATACAAGTTTTTATAGTGTACCTGTTATCCTAGTTGCACTGAACAAGATATACAATTCAGAATGGCTGTTAACAACACAACATTACCTTAACAACCAGAGTACGTAGAGAAAATATCCCTGGGGCATCCACGCCGTTCAAGTACGCCTTCACTTCTGGTATACCAGAACCAGCAGCCTCTGGTGATAAAAGCACCGTGATCAAACTTGCAAATAAGGTGAGCGCAAAATTAGAAGTAGAAAAAACAAAAAATGCCGCCCAAAACCTGCACACCGAAAAGTTTCACGACTTCAATTAGTATTGAATGTCTACAATGTTATAAAATAAAGAGAGCAGAATAAATCAATCACACAATGCAAGAGAACACAACGTATAAGCGGTTCGACGATGTGCCTACATCCACAGCCACAGGGGAGAGTATAACAATTAACTACAATTCTTTAACTTCCACAACCTTCTTTTAAGACTGTCTCCAGCCTTTCCTTAACCTCAAATTTAGTCATAACCTTAAGTAAAATATTGTACATTCGGAAGACATGAAATGACCATAAAAACTTTGAGTAACCTTTTGGGTCTCCCAGTATGATATAGATTTGAGTGAAACTGGGGAAAAGTAAATTTCTACTCAAATTTGAGCTTAAAAGGGACAACCCTTATTAAAAAAAAAAAAACTAGTATCTATAATCTGCAAAGGGCCTGAGACTCTGCCTCCGTAAAAGGCAAGCACAATGACCCATTTGTTTAACGGATATAAGAAATCATATTAGATTATATATATAACAAGGTGAACACATATCCGGTGTTTGGCTGAATTTTTTTTAGCTAGGGTTAAACAAGCATTGGATATAGCCACACTTGGTGCGATACACAGTACTGTAGGGGTATGTTATTATAACTACCAAGTACCAACCCTATAAGTCCAATTAGTCCAATCTCTAGGACCGATAAACAAAGCTACTTGAGTTCGACCTCAAGTTCGCTTGGTAAAAGGTCGTCCAAGATCGATTTGTTCCATACCAACCAAGCTTGAACATTTATTTTTGATGCACATTAAGTTGTCAAACCAAGCTCGAACAAGCTACTATTTGGCTCGTTCAGCTTATGATCTATAAAAAACTTCAAGCTACTCGAAATAGGCTCGTGTTCGGCTCAATTAAAGCTCTTTTGACCTCGGCTCATCTCATAAAAAGCTAAGCTTGAAGATATTTCAAACTAAACTTTAATCCATGCTCGTCTCATTTAGCTCTTTTATCCTCCTAACTAATTTTGAACTGCAACTAACAAAAATTCACAGTAGTGCTTACTTTCTAGCCAACATCATGTTGGAAGTGATCACGAACTTCATGCCGGCAATGTTCTCCACGATGAGGTTGCTGGTGAACCCAATGAGACCCACAACAATCCCGATAAGGAAGCACAGCGTCCATTTCATAAATATGTACTGGCATATTTGGCTCTTGCTCCTACTCCTCCAGTCTTGCTTCAAGAAATCGTTCTCTATAATCCTTCCATTTCAAACAAATTAATCAAATCAGCTTCTCAACTTCAGCATATATACATACAAGACCCATCTCTGCAATCTGAGTCACAACTCGGCCATCCATCTCAACAATCAATTATTCAGGTTTGTGAAAGTTTAAGATATCAAAAAACTAAGTTGTAAGAATCTGAACTATAGAAATATTTTTGTACGACCGCAATTACACGAACTGTCCTCTGCAGTAAAAAAGATGAAGGGTGGAGAAGCCGAATGCCGAATTTGTATAAATACACATAATTGTACATATATAAACAAACAACCAAATCAGCTACTCAGTCGCAATATATTTCGGATAAAAAAATTTGCAGTATTTATATGTTCATATAATCCCCGAACACGCGCGCGCGCACATACCAATCAACGAAATCAGCTACTCAATTGCAGTATATATATACTTGCATATGTGTACAAATCAACCAAGTCAGCTACTCAATTGCAGTATATATATACATATACGACCCGACTTCTCTTCCGTCCGTTTTTGGACTACAAGCAATTGCAATTTGCGAATTCTAACCAAAACTGAAGCATTAAAAAGTACTGTTGGAAGATCGCAAATTGCAATTGCGCAGATTGTCCTCCGGACGGCACTCTGCAGTCCAAAAAACGGACGGCAGAGAAGCCAGATTGATACATACCAAACCAAACCAAACCAAACCGAGCCTTATGTCCCAATTGATTGGGTCGGCTACATGAATCCTGTTTTTCCATTGACCTCTGCGACCTTTTCAGCTAGATTGATACATAGTGTATATATAAATATATGTATGTAATTAAATGTTGAGTGAGAAGAGTGGGGGAAACTAACTCGTAGTCGAGGCTTTCGATGGGGCAGAGGTTGGAGCCGACGATAGCGAGCTGAGAGGTGGCGTTGGAGGAAGATCGGCGGAGGGAGAGAGGGAGGAGGAGGGGTCGGGTTACAGAGTCTTCCTCTTCTTCGGCTGCTGCATTGTTGGACATGGCTTAAGAATGCAGAGAGAATTTTATAGAGAGAGAAAGAGCATGGCTTGATAATGCAGAGAGAATAATAGAGAGAGAGAAAGAGAGGTTTCAATTGGACACCATTGACGGCGTGATCAGTTACAGAGAGAGAGAGAGAGAGAGTCCTGGACGAATCTCTCTTTCTCGTGATTACGTGTTTGATTTGATTTTATGGTGTACTTTTGGTTTAGCAAATAAGTTCAGCATGTGTTAAAATTATGGTTTTGAAATCAAAAAATAAAGTGGTTTCATGTATCGTTTTTCAATTTTTTTCGTACCAAATTAAAGTATTCCTCGTGTACTTTGATTCGGTGTGAAAAATTCAAAAAATAATGAACGGAAATATTTTAATTTTTTTATTTGAAATACCATGATTTTAGCACATGCTGGACTCATTTGCTAAAATTATACTGTGTTCGGTTGCACAGTTTAGTTTAGTTTTGATGATGTAAGCAGGAGTAATAAGTGGAGAAAGGTAGAGAGAAAAGTGAAAAAGTGATGATGTAATCAAAACTGGAATAGTGCCAAAACCGGAGCAAAGCTCCCAACCGAACAAGGCCAGGACATTTTAGGAACTGGATTGCTAAATTTTTTTGGAAAACTAGGCCTAAACCTTTTTGTTCAATTTTCCATTGAATTCTTTCGGATCAAAAATTTAAAAAAATTGGACAAACGAAAAATAAACTTTAAAAAATATCGTATGAATTTTGTAGTTTTGGTCTGTGTCTTATTATTTTTATGATCTCTAATGTAATGAATTTGAAAAGTTAATTGTTTTACTCGTGTACTTTACAAAGTTAACTACTAACAAAAACACGCGTTAGCATTTTCCTTTATGTTATACCAAAACATAAAATTGAAATACAAGGGAGACTAATGAATATGGGCCATTGATTTTCATTCTTGGCTTGACTATCACATATCTAAAATCTAATTATTTTCATAGTTTTCATTCTTAGAAAAAAAAAATCAAATTAGAAAAGATATAATGAAATTGCGATAATAGTCATTCCATTTACATCCATCCATCAAGTGATTTTTTTTTTGATCAGTATCCATCAAAGTGATTTGATAACTTGTAATTTAAGAATATAGAAATTCAACCAGAGTGATATGGCTGTGTTCGTTTAAAAGTTTTTTTTTCTTTTTTGTCATTCGTCATTCCTAATCTATCACACAGGAGATGGGGGAATGAGCCTCTATCTCGGGATGCAATGTGAGACATCCAAGAGCCTTACCGCATGAGGTAGCCACCATTTGCGAAGTTTTTTAATATTCCAATCATTACCTTATTTCTCTCTCCAATCATTACTCCTCTTTTTCAATTTTCATTTCTCTTCATTCATTACTCATTTCTCAATCATTATCTTATTTCTCTTTCCACTTATTAACCCTACAAACAAAACAAAACTACACTAAACTAAACTATCAAAACGAACACATCCATAAAGATTATATTCTTGTTAATAAAAAAAAATAAATAAATAGAGAGAAAAAGAATAGAAGGAAGTGACACATTGACATATTATTAAGAGTCTTGCTAACGTGTGCCCCATAGGCATACAATAAGCACACAAACAAACAAAAATATCACATACTTCAATACACTTTTTTACATTTTTTAATACACTTTTATATATTTTAATACATTTTTCACAAATTTCAATACACTTTTTCATCCGTTAAGCATTTTCCTATTATTAATAGATCCGGATAATGGGTCCCCCAAGTTTCAAACTTGAGGTCCCAAATTTATTTCCTTCCAAGGAGGAACGTTTGGTGCAGCTGACTTGATTGAAAGCCTTTTGTTTTGGGTAGAGCAGTTTCGTGGTGCTGCTGACAAACAAAAGTACTATTATATCTAATTATATTACGTAAAAGACAGGCACGGTCTCAGGTTACTTTCACGTCGGAAACTTCGTGTAGCCTGTGAAAGTGTAGCCTTGGACTAATTCACCTTGTTTGGTTAAAAGGTCTCAAAATTCACCCTGCACAGTTTTTAATAGTAAATTTTTTTTTTCTCTATTCATTACTCCAAAATCCTCCTTCAAAACTCAAACCGAACAAGGCCATTATTTCATGTTCCTCTGATGCCGCCACGTGATACCTCAGATCCGGCTATCATGCTGAATTCGGAGACCTTGCTCTTTGCTCCTACTTCTCGCCCAATACGATGTCGTCTAGGGCATTTTTTTTTTGGTACACCTTAAAAACTTTCGTGGGCCCTGTATGAAGAGTTAATCTTAGAGTTTAATTTTAGGGGATTTGGGCTATTTGAGGTAGGGTATAGTTGGTTTAGGCACTTCAGATTTAGACACTTTGAGGTTAGGGTTTAGGCATTGATTTAGGGTTTAAGCACTTAAGAAAATTTACTCTCCAAACGGAGCCATTAGAAGCTTTAGAGGCGTACCAAGAAAATGAGCAACATGACGTCGTTTTAGGCGAAAAGCGGAGAGAAAAACAGGGGCTAAAAACAGGGTCCCCGGACCTGTGTGGTCAGTGGTGCCCCAAAGTAATATTGGAGCACCGATGCCCTAGTTTTACTTACCACAAACACTGGATCTACAAACTACAAAAAAACATATCACACTTATCACAAAAACAGACCACACTTACACTTACCACATGTATAGGCCATAAATTGTGGTAAGTAAAGACTGTGTTTATGACAAGTACAATTGCGTGAGAAATGAGCAAAACCAACCTCCTTCTTGTTGTGATTTTCATCTAATGAATCAGATTCATCTATTTTTTATTTAATGACTTAGATTTAGTGGGGCAACGGTGCCCCAACCATAGAAATTTCACACTCTTATCATCACATTGAGGATCACAAAAATGTGCGGGGGATAATAGTGTTGGAGTACCATGTGGAGATGTGCCAAGACCATGAAATAGTTGGTTGTAGGCTGGGTTAGCTACTGACTTTATTTTGTTACTCCTTCCATCTCAAAATTTTAGTCCATTTCCACTTTTTCAATTTCCTTTTCAATTGTCTACATCTTTTAATTTATAATTTTTTTAAGATCTCACAAAATTTGTTTAATAAAGCTAATTGAGATCTATCAAATATGATTCATATTGCATATACAAAATCTTATATATTACAAGATATAAACATTTTCTTATCAAGTTAAGAGCATCCCCAATGGGATAATCAAAACATCTAAATAACCAAAGTTAGCATTGTTTGTCCAAAAATTGACTCACATTGGCATAATCAAAGTTAACAATCTTTTAGCCAATAACCAAATTTTGGGATTTGGATAATTAAAAGTAACAGCATTTTCTCAATAACCAAACCTCAATAACTAAATTTTGGGGACCACGCCCTATTTATAAGTCTTTTTTGGTAGAATGAATTAAAAAATAACAACATTCTCTCTCCATTTTTCAAATACTTTTACTTCAAAACTCAATTTTTTGCACTTTCTCTAAAAAATTTGAAATTATCAATAATAATAAAAAAATTGAAAAAATGTTCAAGATTGGTCTCATTTTAAAGGTATTGTGAATATATTTTAAATGGTACTAATATTATAAAAAGTATATGTAAAAATTTAAAGTTGTGCCCGTTTTATGAATAAAGATAAGGTGAGTAGTATTTTTTTTTATTATAGACACAAAATACCATTGTGACACTCTACATTGTTAACTTTATAAATTCCTTCTATGGATAATCAAAGTCTGATGTGGCAACTTTTGGTTATCCAATTTTGGTTATACCACTAGTGATGCTCTTAGAAAAGTAACAAAGACTGAAATTTTAAGACAGAGGCTCTACTCAAAACTTTTTATTAACTTTTTTTTTTTTTTTGGACCCTATAAGGCCTCGTTTGCCAATTGATAAAATCAACACTTGATTTTATCAATTGATGAAGAAGTTTGATAAAACCTCAAATTTTTGAATGATTTTTGCATCAAAAAATCTGAGGTTTTATCAATCTTCTTCCTCAATTAATAAAATCAACACTTGATTTTATCAATTGGCAGATTAGGCCTTAAAATTTCTGACTCCGCACTTGCTTTTCACTAGAAGAGTTTCTAGTATCTATTGGTGTAGTTGTAGCACAAATGTTCTCCCAGGGTCTTGTCCCACACCAACTGCATTTTCAAATTTTTGTTTGTCTTTATTCAAAAAAAAATCGCGCTTGTTAATTTTGTGTAAAATTTTTGTGGATTATTAATTTGTCTCGACATGAGAAATCAAAAAAATAAATAATTATGAAAATTACTCAAATATTTTAAGAAAGATCCAAGAAAACCTATGAAAAGACAGTCTAATCTACAAAATTAACAAGCGCGGTTATTTTTTAAATAAAAACAAAATAAAGAAATTAAAAAGACAGTCGGTATGGAACCAGGCTTAGTCCCTGTAGCTGTAATGTTTGTGCAGGGGCCCGTCGGTGATTTTGTTGTGGTTCTAAAGACTGGGGTCTGCTCCCTTTAATTTTGTTTGTTTTCTTGATTAGTGAAATCTTAATTTACAGGGGATCAGTAATAGGTAGCGCAATCTATCATATGATGCAACGTGATGCCTTGCTTTTTTTTTTTTTTATCAGACGTGATGCCTTGCTGGTTTACTGCATATTTGTTTCTTAGTTTTTTAAATGGAAACTGTCTTATGAATCAGAACTCCACCCACCTGAACATAAGATCTTCACTTTCAGGGTTGGCCATTTCTTCCGACCCGTTCGAATTCGATCCGATCCTCGATTCGTGCTTGTGGATCCGGGTTGTTACAGGTGGTATCAAAGCCTAGGGATTAGGTCTTACATGGGACTGTGTGGGTAGCTTGAGTTCAGAGCGGAAGTGTGATAATTTGAGTATTTATATTTTGGTAGATAACTTTAAAAAAAAAAAAAGAATTTTTAAGATTATGGTAAACAAGGAACTTTGTCTGGTGTTTGGCTATAGTAAATGAGAAGTAAAGGATAGTATTCCACTTTGCCTTTGATTAACTTATGTCAAATATATATCTATTTCTTTTTGTCGGAAAAAAAAAAAAATATGCTGGCTGGCAATTGATTTTTTTTGGAGTGTTGTTAAAAAGATTAAGAGATATTTGAGTTCCCTCATGCATTTTATCTCCCTTTCTATTCTTGGATCGTTGATTGAATGTTGAACACTCTTCACGTTTCGGTAAGTGGGTGTGCATATTTATAATTGTGGTAGGATTCGTATTGTATTGAGTCGTCGGTATTGTGGTTGGGTTGAAGCCATTGAATTACGTGGCCTTTGTGGTGTGGTGTAGCCTTAAGCCCAGTTTTTCAAAAGATTTTAGCATCCAGTTGCTAAAATCATATTAAAATCAAAAATGAAGTGGTTAAAAATTCGTTTTTTTTCAATTTTTTTCGCACCAAATTAAAGAACTCCTCAAGTACTTTAATTTGGTGCGAAAAATCGAAAAACGATACATGAAACCACTTCATTTTTTGATTTGAAATATGGTGATTTTAGCAACTGGGTGCTAAAATCTTTTGGAAAACTGGCGTGATAAATAGCCCTTGTGGTGTGATATGTAGCCTTCGTGGCGTTATATGTAGCCTTCGTGGCGTGGCCTTTGTGGCGTTATATGTAGCCTTCGTGGCGTGATATAGCCTTCGTGGCGTGGCCTTCGTGGCGAATTATTTAGCCTTCGTGGCGTAACTCAATTGCCTGTGTGGCATGACCTATGTGGTCGGGGGTGTGGTATATTAACTAAAATTTACGTTGCTTAAATGTGTTCGCTTCTATAGTATTGGAATAAGATTACTCAAATAATCTTTTGCACCTTAGGATGAGATTGTGTGAGCAGTAAGCTCGGTGTGGGAAAAAAATAATAATAGTAATAATAATAAGAGTGCGCAGCGGAAACGTGGAATTTATTTACTTATATTTTGATCAGTGAATTTCGGGGACGAAATTCCTAAAAAGAGGGAAGTATTGTAATACCCGTAATTTCTAATTTTATGGGCATTTTACACTTTTACTTGTGATAAAGTTAAAAGAGAAAAGAATTGGAAGAAGAAAAGGTGGCTGCATATATGGTGTGGTTTGGTACGTGTGGTGTATGCATGTGCAATGCATTGTACACCTGTACAACAGAGAGTTTAGGCCTTGTTTGTTAGGGAGGATATGGGGTGGGATGAGATTTGGATTTGGACGTGGGTCCCAAAATCATGTGTTTGGTAACATTATTTGGGATGGGATATGGGGTGGGATGGGATTTTATATCCCCATCCGTAATATAAAAATCCCATGGGGGGGCTCAACACCCTTTGGATGAGATTTGGAGTTTTTAGTGCAAAAAACCAGATATCCCGAGCACTATCCCGTCGAACACAAACACCGGATATGAATTTTTCCCATCCATTGATATCCTGAGCAATATCCCAAGGATTTCATATCCCACCCATATCCCATGGGATTTCATATCCCATCCATTTATCTCCGGCCAAACAAACGAGGCCTTAAAGGAAAGAAAAAGAAGACAAAATAGGCTGACTCATGGACATGTGTCCACCTCTTAGAATTCTTCTTGGTGAGTCGTTGTGCTTATAAATAAAATTGGGAACTAAAAGGAAGGGATACATAGGAGGGGGAGGCTTTTACACTCGAGGAAGGAGAGACTGGTACAGATGCGAGTTAGGTCGAGAGCTACGAAGCGATGGGCCGACCGATTAATGGTGAGATGGTGTTCGATACAAACGAGATTTCAGCATGTTATTTGCGGTGGCGAGGTCTACATATTTAACGGTAATGATCAGCAAATAAAGAGAAATGTATACGAAAAATTATGTAAGTATGGAAGGAAGTGGGGTTGGTTATTTGATTAATTTTATGATATTTTCATGGTGCTTGTGGATCCGGGTTGTTACACCCCGATTATAGGGGTCTATTCATGAGTTATGAAACTTATGAGTCCCACTAAATTTTCTTCAAACACATGGGGTCACACTAAATTTTCTCGAAATATTTTATTATAATTGAACTTTGTAATACAGTAAATGTGATTAAATAAGAAATGCATCGCTATAATTTGAATACATCCAAACTAGGTTGACATCTACTCAACTATCAATCATATGCATTCCTTAAAATAAACACAAAAAAATGCAAATAAAAACAATATTTTTCCAATCGAGCCGTTGATTTTGTTGTTCCTATTGATGAAATCAATTGTGTAAACTTTCTTCTCGATCGAGTTTAGAAAGCTTGTCGATCGGGACCCAATTTGTTTTTTTTTAATGATACTTTTCATCCGATTAAATGCCTACTGATACGCGATCCACTTAATTTTTTATACGACTGATGGATACCATAATATGCTATCTTGCTTGTGGTTCCTTTAGTTTCAAATTAGAAATCTAGTTGATGCTTAATACAACTTGAATTGAAGCTGGCAAACACTTATGCTTACACATGGATACCGTGTCGTACCGTGCCAACGATAAACATACCATGCCCGTGCTGGCCCAGCCCATTCGACACCTCTACTTGTAACTTGATTTTAGCATTTAATTTATAACTGGGATTTCAGATTTTTAGCAATATTTTTTTTTTAAAAAAAATGATTGGATCTCCGAATCCCTGTGAGGATCCCCGTTCCCCATTTGGAGTGGGGATGGAGGATGAAAATAAAGCCTCGTTGGGGATCGGGTAGGGGATGGACATGGAGAAGGAGTTTAGGGATTGGGGGTGGAGATAGTACTCTCTGGCCCCGATCCGTCCCCATGCCCATCCCTACTTCCTCGAGTTTATCCAAGATTACTAAGGTCTTCATCTAATGTTGTTTGTACAAGCTGATGATGTTATTATTTATGGGAAATGTTTCAGTAAAACGGATACGACAAATGTTGTAAGGATCTTTTTGTCCCATGGCAAATTGAAGTAATTTTAGGAAATAACTTATGCACAAGTTTTTGTATCTTCACTTTTTGGTGCCCAAACACTTTAGGTATTTCTCACTACTGCCTAAAAATATATAATTGCCTTTCAATTGTTCAGTCATAAAATGAAAAGAGGAGAATAGAAGGAGATCATTACCATGTTTGGGTACTAAGAGGAGTGTTTTCAATCATTTTCATGTTTGGATACTAAGAGGAGAATAGAAGGAGATCATTGCCTTTCAATTTTTCAGTCATAAAATGAAAAGAGGAGAATAGAAGGAGATCATTAACAAATACTAGTAAATTAACTTCATCTCGCATAAGTTAATAGCCACAATTCTAACAATTTTTTTGACAAACAATCAAATCCCATAAATATAAAAAACATTACATATTATAATAGCATCAATTCTAATAATTAATTGAGCAAGATTTGTTTCTGACCCATGAATATAGCCACAAACAATCAATTCTAATATTATAATAGCTCCTCTTCTCCTCCCAAGTGCAATCATACTCTGTCAATTCCCCCTCGACTTCCACTTCCCCTTCCTCCTCCCCTTCGTCCCCCTCTTGAATCTGCACTGTCAAGGTTCAATGGGATCGATAATCCTATCGATAAGGCCAATTCTTGTATAAGCCAGTCATGTTTCGCTCTTTTCTTTTGTGCAATTCTAAACCTATACCTATACAATAAGGTTTTCTACCGAAAACCAAATAATTTGCCAACAAATGACCAATTATTATGAGCCTGAATAATTCAAACCTCCAAGCAAGGCTTAAAATTCAATCACTTCACTTTGGATCTTTAGTTTGTTTATGAACCTTCTCATTTGGGTTCATGTTCCATGTTGAGAAGCAAACCCAATTATTTATTGGTTCCATGCAATGCCTGAACAAAAAGGCTAATATAATAATCAAAATATGGACTAATGCATTGAAGCCTCTGTTTGTAGATTTTTTTTTTATCGGGAAAAGAAAATTTATAAAAGAAACTCGATAAAAAAGAAAATTTATAAAAGAAACTCTGTTTGTAGCATTAAGAACACTTCCCGTGCGAAAATGTACATATCAAAAGCCATACATGCATAGATAAATTCACTTTTTTTTTTAAATAAATTATTCAAGCCTTCATGCAAGGCTAAGATTCACTCGTTTGGGGTTTAGCGAATTGCGTATAGTCACAAAGAGAGAGCAAGGAATGTAAGCGATTAAGTCAAACTGGACAAAGAGAGAGCAAGGTACGTACCTGTCTTTTGAGATTGAGACCCTGGAAGATACCTTGAAGAACAAATTTTACCGACAGTGCAATTGAGAGAGAGAGAGACACGGACCTGGACAAAGAGGCTAAGATTCACTCGTTTGGGGATTGGCTATCAACGGGAATCCTTTTGTGTCTATTTCGACGTCTCTAGACCTGGACCTGGAGCGGTAGAGCATGACCCGTGCTGGTGGTGTACTGTCCTTGTACTGCTAACTCTCTGCGGTGCTCCGCTAACTCTTTGCTAGGCTGGCGCTGAAACACGCATGGACTGACGTCCTCGAGCTCAACACCCATTAGGGTGCCTCGCCATCGCATCCGCCTCCAAGCAGTGTTGGCCGTGGCCACCACCGTAATTGTGTTGGCAAATATTCTTACTCCCCATGCAAGGAATGCCAGAAGCATGACCAAAACGGGCGGCACATCACAACACGAGCGGGCTAGCACGACCTGACACGATTAAGTAAATGGGCCGACACGGTTACAAAACGGCAAGGCACGACACACCACGAATAAAGAAAAATGGCACGACACGGAACAACTAAAAATGACACGACACGATTAAAAACGGCACAACATGATTAAAAACGGCACGACATGACACGATTAAGTAAACGGGCACGACACGGCACAGAGTGTTTTCAATCATTTTCATGTTTGGGTACTAAGAGGAGAATAGAAGGAGATCATTGCCTTTCAATTTTTCAGTCATAAAATGAAAAGAGGAGAATAGAAGGAGATCATTAACAAATAATAAATTAACTTCATCTCGCATAAGTTAATAGCCACAATTCAAACAATATTTTTGACAAACAATCAAATCCCACAAATATAAAAAAACATTACATATTATAATAGCCACAATTCTAATAATTAATTGAGCAAGATTTGTTTCTGACCCATAAATATAGCCACAAACAATCAATTCTAATATTATAATAGCTCATCTTCTCCTCCCAAGTGCAATCATACCCTGTCACTTCCCCATCGACTTCCACTTCCCCTTCCTCCTCCCCTTCGTCCCCCTCTTGAATCTGCACTGTCACCTCAGCATGTCCGGTCCATAGGGTATCATCAACAGGAATCCTTTTGCGTCTGTTCCCGCGTCTCTGGATGCTGGTGGTGTACCGTCCCTCTACCGCTAACTCTCAGCGGCCCTCTGCTAACTCTCTACTGGGATGGGGCTGAAACCCCCATGGAAGGACGTCCTCGAGCTCAACACCCTTTAGGGTGCCTCGTCATTGCGTCCGCCTCTAGGCAATGTTCGTCGTGGCCACCGCCGTAACTGCGTCAGCAAATATTCTTACTCCCCATGCAAGGACTACTAGAAGCACGAAAAAAGCAAGGATATAACATGGAACGGGATACTGCTGACGGAGCTCGTCCAGAGACGCAACAAAGTCCACAAGAGAAAGTAGCTTGGGTGACATTTTAGCCCTGTAGATTCAACAACATATATTAACTTTCCTTATTTGCAAGATTAGCAAGCAAGTCTTATCAAAATAGAGGCTAAGATTCACTCGTTTGGGGTTTGGCTATCAACGGGAATCCTTTCGTGTCTGTTTCGACGTCTCTAGACCTGGACCTGGAGCGGTAGAGTCTGACCCGTGCTGGTGGTGTACTGTCCTTGTACTGCTAACTCTCTGCGGTGCTCCGCTAACTCTTTGCTAGGCTGGCGCTGAAACACGCATGGACTGACGTCCTCGAGCTCAACACCCTCTAGGGTGCCTCGCCATCGCGTCCACCTCCAAGCAGTCTTGGCCGTGGCCACCACCGTAATTGTGTTGGCAAATATTCTTACTCCCCATGCAAGGAATGCCAGAAGCATGACCAAAACGGGCGACACGTCACAACACGAGCGGGCTGGCACGACATGACACGATTAAGTAAATGGGCCGACACGGTTAAAAAACGGCACGACACGACACACCACGAATAAAGAAAAATGGCACGGCACGAAACGACTAAAAATGACACGGCACGATTAAAAACGGCACAACATGATTAAAAACGGCACGACATGGCACGATTAAGTAAACGGGCACGACACGGCACATAGTGTTTTCAATCATTTTCATGTTTGGGTACTAAGAGGAGAATAGAAGGAGATCATTGCCTTTCAATTTTTGAGTCATAAAATGAAAAGTGGAGAATAGAAGGAGATCATTAACAAATAGTAAATTAACTTCATCTCGCATAAGTTAATAGCCACAATTCTAACAATATTTTTGACAAACAATCAAATCCCACAAATATAAAAAACATTACATATTATAATAGCCACAATTCTAATAATTAATTGAGCAAGATTTGTTTCTGACCCATAAATATAGCCACAAACAATCAATTCTAATATTATAATAGCTCATCTTCTCCTCCCAAGTGCAATCATACTCTGTCACTTCCACCTCGACTTCCACTTCCCCTTCCTCCTCCCCTTCGTCCCTCTCTTGAATTTGCCATATCAGCTCAGCATGTCCGGTCGTCAGGCTATCATCAACAAGAATCCTTTTGCGTCTGTTTCGGCGTCTCTGGATGCTGGTGGTGTACCGTCCCTCTACCGTTAACTCTAAGCGGCCCTCTACTAACTCTCTGCTGGGATGGGGCTGAAACCCCCATGGAAGGACGTCCTCGAGCTCAACACCCTCTAGGGTGCCTCGTTATTGCGTCCGCCTCTAGGCAATGTTCGTCGTGGCCACTGCCGTAACTGTGTGTCAGCAAATATTCTTACTTCCCATGCAAGGACTACTAGAAGCACGAAAAAAGCAAGGATATAACATGGAACGGGATACTGCTGACAGAGCTCGTCCAGAGACGCAACAAAGTCCACAAGAGAGAGTAGCTTGGGTGACATTTTAGCCCTGTAGATTTCAACAACATATATCAACTTTCCTTATTTGCAAGATTAGCAAACAAGTCTTATCAACATATAGCTTATGGAAATTCTGCTACCCTCTACACCTACCCTCATCAAATGAATTCATCAGAAAGATTGAAGGCTTGAAGTATTATCTAGCTCTTTTGTGATGTATCAGTCCATTTTTGTTTAGGTTTTTGGATAAGGTTTGTTTGAGACTCTGAGCTTGAGGATTGTTTGGGTGTGATTGGTCTTGCCAACCACGTTTGGGGTTTAATGGCTTTTGATTATCGTGAGGGTTAGGTGCCAACGTCGTCGGATTGTTTCCCTCACGTTGCTTTGCCCCTTATCTTTATTGTATCTATTTTATGGAGCAATAAAATTTATATTGCCGTGCAAAAAAAAAAAAACATATAGCTATATCGAATTTCAGTGACCGGCCACAACACATGAACTCATCCTTTCTTTTTATGGGCGAAATTTGCTGCCACTACTAATTAAAAAGGCCTTCAAACCCAGTAAATAATTCTATCGATTCTGGACCTTAGGGCAATTTCACTTGTATAATCCAATCGATACCGACAAGCCAGTCAAAATGGCACGATTAAAAACGGCACAGCATGATTAAAAACGGCACGACATGACACGATTAAGTAAACGGGCACGACACAGCACGGAGCACGGTTGACACGGAAGAAAAGGGGCATGACACGGCATGGCAAGGCTGGCAGGTTTGACACCTCTAAGAGGGATTGCGAGATAGAGAGAGAGAGAGAGAGCTAAGAGGGATGAAATGGTGGATCTCAAACTAATCTCGATCGGTGAAATAAATTACACGCGAAGTCAAATGTGCAATTGGGAAAAATGGATGATAATCAATGTTGGGCTATTAACTAGTAATTACACTTTTTTTTTTTTATCACTTCTCGGTTTCAAAAATATATTCCTACAGTCCTACTAAACTGGAAATTTAGTCAAAGCTCCTCTATTATACATTGGATACTCTGTAAAACGATTGGGGAAGTATGCGGGCATTATACGCAGATTGTGTGGAAGAATACACGACGAGTCAGTTGTGCGAGGGTTGTTTGTGATAGTAGAGATGTGTTCATGCCGTGCCATGCCGTTTTTTAATTGTGTCTTGCCGACACGACACGATTAAGTAAGCTGGCTGGCACGACACGACACGATTAAGTAAGCTGGCTGGCACGACACGACACGATTAAGTAAGCGGGTCGGCACGGCACGGCACGACACAATTAAAAAACGGCACGACACGGCACGACACAATTAAGTAAATGGGCATGACACGAGTCAAACAATTAAGCGGTGCAACAAATAGTAAATTAACGGTCAACACCATCTCGCATGAACCGGTTAAAGAAATGTTTAAGCGGTGCACGTTTACTAATTAAACACTTAAAAAAACATAGCAACTACAATTCTAATAGCCACAAAAACATAGCAACTACAATTCTAATATCCACAATTCTAATTAATTGAGCACCAAGTCTTGCTCCTGTTATGCTCCCAAGGGCAATCATTCCTCCCCAAAATCCATTGTGACTTCCCCTTGACTTCCCTTTCCTCCTCCCCTTCGTCCCCCTCTTGAATCTGCACTGTCACCTCGGCATGTCCAGTCCTCAGGCTATCAGCGGGAATCCTTTCGTGTCTATTTTGACGTCTCTGGACCTGGAGCGATAGAGCCTGACCCGTGCTAGTGGTGTACTGTCCCTGTACCGCTAACTCTCTGCGGCGCTCCGCTAACTCTCTACTGGGTTGGCGCTGAAACACCCATGGACTGACGTCCTCGAGCTCAACACCCTCTAGGGTGCCTCGCCATCGCGTCCGCCTCTAAGCAGTGTTGGTCGTGGCCACCGCCGTAAATGTGTTGGCAAATATTCTTACTCCCCATGCAAGGAATGCCAAAAGCATCACCAAAGCAAGGAGATAAAATGGAACGGGATACTGCTGACAGAGCTCGTCCAGAGACACAACAAAGTCCACAAGAGAGAGTAGCAGGGAGTTGGGTTTGTGTAACATTTTAGCCCTGTAGATTCAACAACATATATCAACATATAGCTATATCGAATTTCAGCGACCAACCACCGACCGAGATGGCGCCGTTGTTTCGAGGCTGTGATTACAAGCATGTTTAGTTAATCATGAATAGCAAAGCATACCTTAGTCGAAAAACCCATGTCTAGTTTGATGAGATTATTGAATAAATACCCAGTTTGGTTAAGGCTCTGTTCGAAAATTCGACTGGTTAATGGGAACCGAAATCGGTAATCAAGTGATAGCTACCTGCATTTCCATTTGACTACTACCCATTAATTTATAAACATAATTAAAGATTTCTCTTTCGGTTGCCTTTTTTGCCTCTCCCCTAACTAAATCCCTAGTTCCAAACAGATAACAAGACTGCATGGTCACATCTTGTGACTAACAATGTAATGTTGAATTAGGATTAGTAGAGGTTCCGGGTGTGCATAAGTTTACTGGGACACCTATATCAAAATAATCTTGAATTTGTCTCCTCCTAGGAAGGAAACAACCCTGTGTGTGTCTAGAGGATAACTTACCTAGGTACAATGACTGGACAAAGGAGGGTGGAGCCTGTGCCTCAAAGAGCTCAAGACATACCAAGATACAATGATCGGACTCGCTATGTCGGGCGCCGTGGAGCCTGAGCACGACACGAGTCAAACGATTAAGCGGGTTGGCACGACATGACATGATTAAGTGCAATCATACCTCCCAAAATCCACTTAACGGTGACTTCCCCTTCCTCCTCCCCTTCGTCCCCTTTAAGCTTAAAACAACATATCACTACAATCTCCCACCTCGGCTTCAATTAATTGGTCATCTCCTTTCGCCCTTGCAATCACAATCCATGTAGTCACCACCCCCGTACTACAGGATCCCGGGTCTTAGGTCATGTGTCCTGGTTGATTGTTTGTTCCATGAACGGCCCAGTTTCATACATTATTAGATTGGATAATCTAGCCTTTCAGGTGTTATATTTCTTTGGTCCAATAGGAGGCCCAACTCTACCAATTTAATCGGATAGGCTTACTAAAGCCCAACGGCCCAACCAGGCTCACTCAACACTACCGTTATTATTACACCCCCAATATCTCAAGTTTATTTCCATCTAACCTCTCCTTCGCTCTCTTAGCGACCGCCGACCACCTCTCACCGTCACCGTCGCCGTCGCCGTCACCCAGTAAGTACTCTCTCTCTCTCTCTCTCTCCCCTTCCTCACCCTCTCTCTCTCTGGCTCTCTCTCTCAACGTATGCGTCGTCTCTAGTAGGCTTTCGACTCATCACCACCGCCACCGCCTCGACCGCACGACCTCTCACCGCCTCTGTGCTCGTAAGTTGCCTCCTACCTTCTCTTACGAAAAACTGATTACGTCAGTTTATTTGAAGTTTATGTCTTTTGACTTGATTTTCCCCCTGAAAAACTGAAAAAGAACGGAACTTTAATTCTTTCGTAGATAACTTAGTTTGAATCCTCTAAGCAAAGCAATGCAAGGATAATTTGGACAATGAAGCACTAGTGAGATTAGTGATAGAAATAGAGGTGAAATGGGTTGTTTAAACCGAGTGATTCTGCGTGCGAGATTGATCAACCATATAAAGTAAGCGAAATCTGATTTATCGATAGTGAACTTGTGAATGCATAATCAGTATCGTTGAAACAAAGAAATAGAAGGACGCGAGGCAGTTCGGTTCGGGACTCTGAATTGTACTGTGTTGTCCGTGAGCAGAGTGATTCGTTGTGTGGAAGAGACCGGCAACTGTTTGCCTAGTGGGGATTCATTTGAGGTCAAAAGACTTAAAAGTTGAGGTAGTTTTTGAGTTGATTGAATCATTGGGTTCTTTGAGTATGCAATCACAATTGTTCAAGTCCAAAAAATTTTAGGCAGTAAATTGGTTGGAAAATCTGGCCTTTATCAGCCTGATAGATGGTAAGACTTGCTTTGTCCCAGACTCCCATAGAAGGATAGACCTTGTGCATCCTAACTCATATACGTATGGATATGGTTAGATCCACGTGCTCAACTATTTTACTTTCTATCGAAACAATTTTATAGGAGTGTCAAAGACCCGGCTCTTTCGTTTGAAAAAAACCCATGAGATAACGAAAAGCTAATACCAAGGAACTTACCCAGCCGTTTCATTGGATATAAAATACTACATTGATTGGATTTGTATGTAAGGTACTTGTCGTTTCTCAAAATTATCTTTTCCTGGAAATGTTATCAGAAATTATTATGCTTGCCATTCTTCAACCGCCAATGCGGAAAATGCTCCAGTTTCCCATTCTCATATGAAGCCGAAGAGTTTATTTGCAAGAGGTTGGCACGAAGTGATTTCATAATGCTCAAACGTCAACCAATCATTCTTTAAGGACAGTTTATAGATCAATATTTCCCACAAATAGATGAAAAGTGGGTCCATGTAAATGATTGAGTCCTTGCAAACAACATCGCCTGTTCTCCATATGGAGCTCAGAATCCAAAGGCAATCGTTGAGTGAACTCTATCTTCTTTGTTAGTTGACCTAAAACCCAAAAAATAAGTAGATACTTACTCGGCGGTTTCACTGAACATAAAATAGTAGATCACAAGAAACTCATCCCAAGGTGTTTATAAGTACTCTCACATGAAATTGTTTTAATAGAAAGAAAAAATAGGTGAGTATATGTATAGGACTGATATGTATGCAAAACCTTGTTTGATGATCAGGATGCTCTTGTTTCATACCCTAGTTTATGGGTGAGCTATAGCAAATGCTTTGCTACTATTCCAACAATCTTAATCTGCTGCTGTAGTTTATACTTATCAGTTTCTACTGCTCCTCTATACCATTTGAGATCAGCTTCAACTGGCACATAACATAGATTTTTCCATTGAGGTTCTTGCGTTTTTCCACGCATTCCCATTTCATCTAAAGGATGAACTACTAGAGCTCTGGTGCTCTTAATTTCAAATCGTCATTATGTTTGTACTTCTTCTCATTATGATGCCTATGCAGCTTCTACTTAATTGCGACTTTGACATCCTGTTCTTTTTTTTGGTGTTCTATTTTGTCCTTCGATGATGCAGAGCTTGACATACTTATGAATGGCTTGTAGAGAGGTTGGCAGAAAGGTGTGTCTTCGATGACAGTTTTAGACGTTTTTCTTACTTAAATGTCTTTTTTTCCACCGAGGTGTGACACCTTGAATATGTGTAGTCTTTGGACTTTATATAGCAAATACTAAATTAATGAGATTTGTAAATTCTCCCAACAAGAATATTTCCTTTTGACTATCATTTTAACTTATTCCGTTGAGTTTTTTCAGCCAATATATTCCATTTGAGCTTTACCATGGGTCTTTCAGATGAATCTTGCATCCTTTTTTATGGCTACTTTTCAAATAGATCATTTAATCTTGCTAACTTTGTTAGTAGAGGTATCAGTCGAACACTACATCGTCAACTCTGGAAGAGCTTATGCTAATTCATGGTTTCAATTGGCACATACCTTAGTGTTGAAACTTGCAGTAACTACATTGGTATTGATGAATTAGGTATGCATAGTTAATTCTCAGGCTTGCTTCTCGCTTCTCCTCTCATCTGGAAGTTCAAGTGCTCATGGATCAGGAGAAGTCCTTAGATGTCCAACCATTAGTGTTTTTTCTGTTGATTTCTGCTGCTGTTTGGCCATTTTCTCATTCCTACGATCCCATCCAATACAGAAATGTAAAATAAGTTGTGGTAGGGGAGTTTATTGCTGTTAGGGTTACGACCTTAGACCTCCAATGTCATAGCCTGTATGGTCCCAATATCATGGCCTCTATCATCTCTCTAAACAAACTGCGTGTGCATGCACATAGATGTTATTGTCTATTTGAATTTTGAACCCAGCGTAATTAGTCAAGAGTACCTATATACATTAAAAAGTGCATACACGTAGATGTTACTGTCTCTTTGAACCCTTTGTAATTAGTCATGAATAGTTATGGTACCAATTAAAAAGTGTAGCCCAGGTACATTAACCTAACTCGTTTCCTGCAGGGAATTCGTGCTAGCCTCACAAAAGCCTTAGCTACAGTAACATCCAGAGATGCATCGTTATCAATACCTTCAAATATTGTTGACGGAGAGGTGAAAGCACTTTCTGCTTCAGTACGATGCATAACAGGTAATAGGGATGCATATTGCATATTTTCGGTTTTATTTAGGGTTCTTGCTGGTTCGGCTTTGGTTATGAACTGGTCTTGTAGGTTGTGCGGCTGCTTACATTGTTCCTGCAGTAGGCCATTCCTTTAGTCTGCGTTTTCGTGGGATTTAATATAGTTGAACAAAAAATGTGCATGTCCATGAGCTGACAAGGCAACATGAATATGTTCTGCAATTTCCAGTGCTGTTTTATACAGTAGCCTCAATTGGTAAAGAAGAAAAGTAAAACTCTATGTGGAAGGATTCAGTTATCCTTCCTCTGTATCACCAAATCCTCTAAAATTTCATGCTGCAGGATCTTCTGTCAGCCGAACTTTTCGAGATGCTTATAACTGCAAGGTTTCGACCATTCGGCCCCTGATAAGGTAAATTCATATCCTTTCGGCTGCTTTTTCTCTCACCATGACATTTTTGTTGATGCCATTAGCAGGCCCATTGAATCAGTTTCTTTAGACCTTCTTCTTATACTTCTCTTGGATTGTCTAGGTTTTGCAATTCAAGTTTGCTCTGGATTAGCTGAACTTGACTTTTTACTGTTTCTTGTAATTGAAAATCTTCTTCTGCTCCTTCATTTTGCAATGATTAATTTTCATCATGGTACTCTTAGTATTAGCATTTAATATCTGCAAAAATACGAAGTTGGGTGTGGTTTCTGTTCGCAACAATATACTTTTATTTGCCTTTTCTTCTGTATTTTGTGATTCTGGTAAGACTAGTATTGTATGCAAAAATACCAAGTTGGTTTGGTTTCAGTCAATTAGCAAAAATTCTCTTAGATTTGGAGGAAACACTTGTGTAGCTCGACCTGGGATTTTATTATTCCTGGGAATATTTTCAGTCTGCACTATATGATAATTTGGTTTTAGTTACTATCCTTTGTGTTTGGCTAACTTTCGATGTTCTCAAGGGTATGAACTTTTTTTATTTATGTAATTTTTACGTGTTCAAGTGTATTGTTTTTGGAATCCCTTGGTTGATATAGTTGGCTGGGCTTACATGTTGACTTGGCATCTCTTTAAAGTTGAAAGTCTGCAAGAATAACACCTGGAAGAATTTCTACTGAAGTGTTAGCAAAATTATATCATTTGTCTTGCTAACCCCTGCCTAGTGGGCGTTGGATAATAAAGATATATTGCCCAACAATTTCGGATATCAATACACATCTCTTGGATATTAATACACTTTCAAGGATATCAATACATTTTTCTCGGATATCGACACACCACTCTGACATCTGAGTGCTGGAACTAATTGCTGTTCTGATATTGGTTAGGTGTTTTCATGCGAGTGTGGAACATTTGGCGAGACGAAATGACGAGCCAATTGGTTTGAAGACTCCCAGCAGAGGGAAATTTGCGAAAAGAGGCACTAGGACACAACCACCTGTGGAAGCTAGATATGTTCCCCCAACATTAAAAAGAACTGCTAAATCATTGCCGGATAGGACAGTCGATATATTCGAAGGCATGACTATTGTAGAGCTTGCCAAGCGAACTGGTGAATCTATTCGCGTACTGCAGGATATTCTTGTAAATGTCGGGGAGAAGGTTGATTCGGAATTTGACCCTCTCAGCATCGATGTTGCAGAGCTAGTTGCAATGGTATTTCTCCTCCTTATATGTCGAAACAACTAATGATCTTGATGCTTGGACATTAAGATGTCGTCTAAAGATTTTGGTTCACTCGTGGTACTACATAGTTCGTAATCGACTGATGGGAGATCGTATTCGGTTTGTGAACATAGGCTGATTCGTTAAATTTTATACTTTGACACTGACCAGAAGATCAATCTGCATTGAGCATCAAACAGGAAGATCTGTTTCATGATGTCATGTAGTAGAAATTGTCAATCTCAGGGTCCTGAGTCTCCTGACCTTAATTTACTTACTGGTTTTGCTACTAGTTTCTCCATTTACATTGCCGAAAAATTGGCAATCTACCCTGTTTAAACCCTGTCACTTATCTGTTTACTCTAGTGTGTGGCACCAAGACTATCAGTATTGCACATCAGCGCCTTTGCTGTGAATTTCGAGAAAATACTGCTTACTGATTTCAGTATGGTTTTTTTTTCAATATATAGAAACGTTAAGTTCAGGAATACAAAATGGAAGAGAGGGATGAGACACGAGGTTTACGTAGTTCATATGATGGTCCGCATTAATGGGCGTAATCAGTAGTATGAGTTACACTCACTCGAATGTGTACACGATTACAATCGTTTTTTAGAGATGCAGAGATAGAGAAAGAGTGTTTGAATATATGTGTCTTAACTCTTAAGCATCGTCCTTATCTTTCAATCTCTGCAAATAAGATTATTGTGATTCTTTTCTCAGCAAATAAGATTATGTGCGGCTTGATGTTATGGTTCATCCATTTTTTTCAGGAAGTTGGGGTCAACGTTAGGAGGCTTCACTCTAACGAAGGGGCTAAAGTTCTAGTGCGGCCCGCGGTTGTAACAGTCATGGGACACGTCGACCACGGCAAAACTTCTCTCTTAGACGCTCTCCGCGAAACATCAGTAGCAGCAAAAGAAGCCGGAGGCATAACTCAACATATTGGTGCATTTGTCGTCAGCATGCCATCTGGTGCGTCAATTACATTCCTCGACACTCCTGGTCATGCCGCATTTAGCGCAATGAGAGCAAGAGGTGCAGCAGTGACAGATATAGTTGTGCTGGTGGTGGCCGCTGATGATGGGGTGATGCCGCAAACCCTAGAAGCCATGGCCCATGCAAAAGCAGCCGGCGTACCCATTGTCGTTGCAATTAACAAATGCGACAAACCGGCAGCGGACCCAGAAAGAGTGAGATTGCAGCTTGCTTCAGAGGGGTTGCCATTGGAGGAGATGGGTGGTGATGTTCAGGTGGTTGAAGTTTCTGCGGTGAATAAACTTGGACTCGATAAGTTGGAGGAGTGTTTGCTTCTACAGGCTGAGCTGATGGATTTAAAAGCCCGTATCGACGGGCCCGCACAAGCTTACGTGGTTGAAGCAAGACTAGATCGAGGACGAGGTCCATTGGCAACTGCGATAGTGAAGGCGGGAACCTTACTTTGTGGACAGCATGTTGTCGTGGGTTCCGAATGGGGGAGAATTAGGGCTATTAGGGATGTGGTGGGGAAATTGACAGAGAGAGGAATACCTGCAATGCCTGTTGAAATCGAAGGACTGAGGGGACTTCCAATGGCGGGTGACGATATCGTTGTCGTGGACTCTGAGGAAAGAGCTAGGATGCTTAGTGCTGGAAGGAAGAAGAAACACGAAAAAAATAGGCTTATGAAGGTGGATGAGGAGAAAATAGATACTCTGGATTCGTCAGAAGAAGAGGGACCGAAGAGGGTTGAAATGCCAGTTATAGTGAAAGCAGATGTGCAAGGCACCGTCCAAGCTGTCACTGATTCATTGAAGAGTTTAAATAGTCCTCAGGTATGCCTAACCACCATATTCGGAGTACTTGAATTAAACCCATTATATAGTTGACAATGATACTCCCTTTGTCTCATTTTCTTGGTCCTGCTTGGGTATTCCAACGTTTTTAAACATGTCTGTTTCCTAATACAATGGCATTATTTCCTAATTTGCCCACACTTTTGTCACTTTAAAATAGACTTCTTAAGTTAATTTTGTTAGACATTCACATGGCAATATTGGTGGGACATTCCGAAAAGGAATGAAGGACCAAGATATGGTATGGGTGGAGTATCTTGTTGCTATGGCTGGTGATTATCAAAGGATGTTCTTCCCAACTAAAGTTGGTCGTTTTCTGATGCATGGTTTCCATTGTGTTTGTTTCTGATTCTTGGAGATAAAAAGTCATATCCAATTCAAGTCTCACTTCTAATCATCAATGTTTATATTCTTGGAGTAGGTTTTCGTAAATGTTGTCCATGTTGGTGTTGGGCCTATTTCTCAGTCTGATGTGGACTTGGCACAAGCCTGTGGCGCATGCATTGTTGGATTCAATGTGCGCAGTCCACCTATTTCAGTCAGTCAAGCTGCAACTCGGGCGGGCATCAAGGTATTGACTTTTTATTGCTGCTCAATCTTTGATCTTGTTGCAAGTGTTTTTATGTCTTTCTTCAAGATCATTGTATGATAATCTCTCAAAAGGGGTTCAGTAGCCTCGACCCTGTTGAAAAAAAAATGCTTCAAAATGTGTGATAAGTTCTTAAGAAGTTGAAAAGTGATTCGTTACTTCCTCTATTTTGTATTTTCCTCTACTTAACAGCAGCCCAGTGGGCTCTTTTGTTTTCTTTTGGCATTGATTGCGGGAATCTAAAGGGGACATGGGACATGGAGATCGACACGACACAGTCTCGGGACATGTTTACTACCAATTATATCTATAGTGTAGGCGCATCTTATGAATTCATGTGAAGTGAAGAAAGTAGAATGTCTACAAAATTGGGATAAGGAACACAAATAATAATAAAGTTATAAGATATGAATCTATACTTCCTGAATAAAAACTTATGAACTACGCAACCATGGAATTTTGCTGGTTTTTAAAAAATGCATGATAACCTCCCTATGTATCTTTCACTTGTGTCGGACATGGCTAAATATGTGTCCGGTTATTTGTTCATTTTGCGTTGACACTAATTATACAAGGTTGGTAGACTTGTCCATGCTTTAGGCGGAAAGCATAATGCATAAATTCCAAAATACATGAGACACATAAAAACGGTTATTTCTATCCAATATTTCAATTTAATCTTCCATTGGGTCAATGTAGGTAAAAGTGCATCGCGTGATCTATCACTTATTGGAGGATATGGGGAGTCTGATTGTGGATAAGGCTCCTGGAACATTTGAGACCCACGTAGCCGGAGAGGCTCAAATTCTGAACATATTTGAGATCAAAGGAAGGAGCAAATCCAAGGGAGAAGACGTGAAGATTGCTGGTTGCCGGGTGGTAGACGGGCGTCTCACGAAGTCAGCGGTCATGAGGCTTCTGAGGAGTGGGGAAGTTGTGTTTGAAGGACCTTGTGCATCCCTCAAGAGAGAGAAGCAGGACGTCGATGCGGTTGGGAAGGGTAACGAGTGTGGACTTGTGATCCGCAACTTCATGGATTTCCAGATTGGAGATGTTATTCAGTGCTTGGAGCAAGTGAACAGGAAACCTAAGTTTATTTCGTCGGAGAGTGGAGCCGTTCGAATTGAATGCTGATAGTGCCTTTGGAGAGTAATATTAATCGACACAGAACGTATTAACTAAAATTATAGAATTGATTACACTTCTGTATTACACATTTGATTTCCCTGCCTCTGAATTTTTGTGTAGTAGATAAATTATTGTGTACTACAGAAAATTTTGATAACTCAGGTAGTGTCCAAATCTGGGAAACTACCAAGCCCTATGTAGTATAATTTTGAGAGAGGAGATACTTCATTTTGTGTTTTGACTGTGTTGTATTTCAATAGTCTATTCACCAGGCCATGTTACAATTGTAAAATACAATCTGCATGCCTGCAAATGATAGATTCTTTTTTGTTTTGTGATCGTTATTGTAGTTATTATTGTTTGGTTTCCAGATGTCTTGGTTGCCTTAATATTTACCCTTTTATTGACAGCAGAAAGTATATTTGCAGGCCCTCTCTCCATTTCTGCGTGTGTGTTTTTTGATAACTCAGGTGTTCAGGCTACCTTATGGGCACCTTGACTAATCTTAGAGGCTCAATCACACCGATCGCCTGATAGCACCTTAGAGGTTGCGATATCTGTAAGAGTTGAGAGAGAACTCTTACAGTACTATTTTGTTCATTATGTGCAACTTGCTTCGATGGATGTGCACAACAGCATCCCCGTCTTCCTTCCAACGCTATTCTCTATTTTTGCTCTCTACTTAAATAATTTTTTATTTTTAAACATCTATCTATAGAATTAAGTGGCAAAAAGGTAAATAGGAGGAGAGAAAGAGAGTAGCTAGTCTCTTTTGCTCTCTACTAGCAAGCCCAAATGACCAAAACTAAAATAACTAGGAGGAGAGAAAGAGAGTCAGCGTTTATTTCCTACTCGATGAATTCAATTACTTACTTGATCTTGTTTGCTTGCATCGCAAACGCTTGTGGGTTGAGCTTGGCGGGCTAGCAAAAGAGTGTGTCTAAAACCACACATGTCCTCAGAGCTGTCGTGTGACAGTCGATATAGTGTAAAATTTGATAGTAATAGTTTTAACTTTGCCAAATCGGTCACACAATGACTTCTTTTCGGCTATACTAAAAAAGAAAACAACAAATGAAAGGCATTACTTTGCTTAAACAAAACAAACTTTTTCCTGTTAAAGAAAAAGCCAACTTATTAGAAAGAGTCAAACGAGGATTCTACATTTCTTTTATTGTGTCATTCTA